>JAJGRW010002486.1:0-30748 GCA_025461045.1 Carex parvula | reverse complement strand
GCAAAAGTTGACACATCGTATACACAATGTAAAAAAATTGTACTCCATTTTGTTTAAAGAGCAGGGTTAAAATGCCCCATTGTTTTTGTATCCCAATCATGCCTCACATCCTTATCCCCGTTTTCAAATTCCAAACAGTCGACCGAACCGCTCACATGATCTCCATATTAAAAGTGCTTGGAGACCAAATTTTATAATTTTTTGGGAAATTTTTACTATTTTTAGATAGGTACAAAATCACTGTTTTCCATCTAAAAAAATAGTAAAAATTTCCCAAAAAATATAAAATTTGGTCTCCAATCACATTTTAATATGTAGATCATGTTGAGCGGTTCAGTCAACTGTTTGGAATTTGAAAACGGGGATAAGGATGTGAGCATGATTGGGCACGAAAACAATGGGGCATTTTAACCCTACTCTTGTTTAAGTTAATAATATTTGACCCAAACAAAAATTACTTAGTCCCATCAGCACACAGCCCATATAGCAGTTGTAGAAACTTCTGGTCCCACTCTTCCAGCAAATTAGGAGGGAAGGCCTTCCGGTCAACCAGGGCTAGTTTCTGAAGGTAGGCAACAATATCTTTCAGGTTCAAACCGCCAGAGGGTGGTGCACCTGGCATGGTCCGATAGTCAGTCTCGATCCAGCTCTTTACTGTATCCAAAACGCACAACAGCACTGTCGACTCCGTGGCCCTTTGACAGGAGGGCATATAAGATTTGGCCTATTGTTTTCGGTAGTCAGGTGAGAGCATGACCCTTTCACTGATGAGTTGTAAAACATTTTAAGATTGGAGATACCGAAAGAGATGGAGAAGATGAAGCAGCATCTGTGGGACCTGCACGTGAGCTGGCAGAAGAGTCCAGTTCTGCTCTAGGCCCTGATGTTAAATGAAATGGCAAGAGATTAAAAAAAAAACAACTAGTCGCCCAAAATAGGACTTCAAGCATATGTTCAGCGCTAGGTATATCAGGTTGAGTCGGGTCAGGGTCATGTCAGGTTAAGACATAGAATAAGGATAAATGAACATGACTGTTGTAAAAATATATAGGACAAGGAAAAAGACTATTTCCAATTTTAATACCATAACAACCCGATAGTAGGCGATTAGCTTAACAATAGCATGCATTGTAGGTGCCAGTGTTGTAAAATGCGGTTCATGCGGCCGCATATGCGTATGCGGTTGGCAACCGCATGAAAAATCAATATGCGGTTCCAATATGCGGTTCGCATATGCGGCCGCATATCGACCGCATATTACCGCATACCGCATACCGCATACCGCATATTACCGCATATTGACCGCATATTACCGCATATTACCGCATATACCGCATATTGACCGCATATTGACCGCATATCACCGCATATCACCGCATATCACTGCATACTTGTTTATATATATATTAATTCTCATTTTAAAACCCGCATATATAAGTCCGCATGAAAATCCGCATAGCGGCCGCATACCGTATATGCGGTATGCGGTGGCCTTCCGCATACCGCATAGAAACCGCATTTTACAACCTTGGTAGGTGCTACACTAACTATACGGACGTCACGGTGCAACTCAATAAAGCCCGAATTTATTTAACATATAATAGCCCCAATTAACAATCAATAGGTTTTACACCCTAAACTGGACTTGTTTACAGCAAAAGCCAACTAAAATCCTACCTGTCTCGAATGGAGACCCGAGGTCCCCATATCTCTAACAAGGCGCTGGAGGACACGCAGTAATAACCAATGAAGGGGTCAATAAAATTCTCTGGACCTCAGACAGCGCCTTCATTACAGAAAGTGCAAAACTAATAATCGAGTTCACATTTGCAGCCTCAAGGGATATCTGTGGAGCTGTGACCGCAGCAAGATTCTTCTGTAACAAGTCAGCCACACGCTGGCAGAGAATCTTCACCTCCTGAGGGGTTGTTGGTGAGTCAAGAGGGAAAGCAGTGAATACCATTTTTATAAGGGTGCACAAGGACTTCCCGGCATCAACCATTTTGTTATTAAAGCATGGCTCCAATATCTATTTTCAAAGGACAAGAAGAAGAGACAAATATGAGTTAGAAATATCTCCTTGTGTAAATGCATTGGTACAAAATCCACACTTCCCATTTCTTCATCAGTTAATTTTCAGCTGATAGCTATTTGGGTACAAACCAGTTACTTGCAGAGCACCAATTTCTTTATTCTGATCCCAATTTGGATTTACATTCATTTGACAAATTTCAAACTAAGAAGGGCTCGAAAAATAGCTTAAACATTAAGTTGTAGCAAAATTTAGCCAAGACTTCAAGGGTATTACCAACAATATGCTATAACATACCTAAGACTATCTTGGATCAGCTGCTTTTGAGGGGGAAAAAAATATAAAAGTTTGGTACTCTTAGTAGCATGGACACAGACAAGCTTCCAGTACCATACATCATTTTTGTTTATATTTCTGTTAGGACACCGGGAAAGATGCCACACCTGTGTCGTGCCCAACACACGTTGGATACAGTCAACTCTGATTCGTGACACGGTCACTGTATTGACACGGACAGGACACTTCTACACATTATAGGACCCTTGCCAGTTGACAAAAGACCAAATTCATATAGAAAGGATGTTCTTTAATTGCCCATCGTCCAAGGCCTACTATTAAACGAATCTCAGAATCTGAGAAATACAGTCCTTTTGTTTGTTGAGTCACGTGATTATATCAGAAAAAGAGCGAGAGAAAGCCGACTATAGTTATACAAGACGCATACTAAATACACAGCAGCAGTGATTCAAACCCGTGAGTCATTGAAGGCACAGCCTCAAGCACTATCACCTGAGATCTTTTCTTGTTTGTGGTTATCCATTGAACAAAGGTAATATATAACATAACACTCTGTAATAAATTGTTAATTTTTAGGATAAATTTCGCTGGGTCACTAAACTTTGTTCTTTGTTACGAATTGGTCACGCAAGTTTAATTGTCCTTATAGCCATTGAACTTTTAATTTGTCCCAATCAAGTCACCCTATAACTTTTCATCCAAATTATAACCAGAATATAATTTTTCTGTTATATTTGGACGGAATGCAGCATATTCCGTTACAAATTTGGATGGAATTGAGCAGATTCCGTTATATTTTGGACGGAATGAGAATAGTTCATTAATATTTTGGATGGAAAAGTTATAGGGTGACTTGATTGGACAAACTAAAAGTTAAGTGGTTATGGGGGGGACAAATCAAACATTGAGTGACCAATTCGTGACAAAGGACAAAGTTTAGTGACCATCTATGCGAATTGTAACCCTAAGTTTTTAATTTCCACGTGCGTACAGCCATGATGTGTCCGTACTTTTTAGAAAATAACACATATCGTGCAGTGTATTTCGTGTCGGCCACTCCTGATCTGTATCCATGCTAAATAAACTGCATAAATACCCAATTGAAGATAGTCTAAGCTAGGGGAGCTGCCATAAAGACTGTTACGAAACCCAATACCAACCTGGGAAATATGCTTGATGTTATTGCGGATGAAGAGGCGAGGCTGTTTTTTCCAAGACCTTGTTCATGACATCAAGACCTTGTGCAAGAGCAGTCGCAGGGTCCTTGGACTGGGACGGGGTCAGGTTGCTGAGCAATTTTTTCTAGATAGTTGAACTTACATTTGCATTAGGCCACACATCCAGCGCTTGTGTCAATAGGTCCAGTGCTTGCTTGTACATTGCACTCGACTCCTTGTCCTTAGACTCTATCACAAGTGCTACCTGAATTGAAAGTATGATTACAAATTGCTTTGATCAAGTTTAACAATCCAATTACAAATGCTGATATACTTGTCCAAGTTAATTAAAGATGAAAAAGAAATGCATCATAACCAATCATGCAAATAACACCTTAAAAATATGCAGATATTAATATGTAACGACTCAAAGATAACTTGCTCCAACAAATATGTTAATTGTTCTGGATACAGCAGGTACAGTCATGGACATTTTGTCTTATGTCTTGCCTACTGTCGTATAATCGACAGTGAACCACAGTATACTACAAACACAAGCAAGCGCAAGAGGATCTTTTTCGGGGGGGGGGGGGGGGGGGGAGGGGGAGGGGGGGATTAGCAAACCCTTATAAGGAAGGTGGTATCATCTCCTCCATGGCAGCATTAGGTTTATACTCCTCGTCAGGTTGACCAGCTGACCCACCTGGCGTTTCTACATTAGGTATCGAAGGTCCACCTGGTGACATCACACCCAAATGCCTGTAATCCAGGCTCCATCTTCACTCTCTTGCTAAGATCCTCGCCCAACCCCTGCATGGTGTCTCCTACCATACGTCTCTGCTCCAGACCCCACTCCCAAAAGATTAGGATTATTAGCATTGGGGTTGGGGTTGCCATTGGGTCCACCATCATTGGAGCAGCTTGGATCCCACCTGGACCACCTTCAGACTCATGCACCACCCGCATCTCGTTCTGCCTCTGCCTCTCCCATGCAACCACCAGACCTACGAGTTGTCAACCGATCAGTTGATAAGTTCAGTAAAATTATATCAGCAGTATATTGCTAAATTTTGGTAACATTTGACACAGTAAAACAATCTAGCAAAGCATATTACACCATCATTTCTCATGTTGATTATCGTGCATGAATATGCTATCCTTGGTTTCAAAGAATTGTTTTCGAGTGTCGATCTCCTATTGTATTATGGCATTTTGTTCAAGGTCTGCCTAGTAAATAGATCTTCAGAACAGAATTGTTCGAAAATCTGTTGTGCTTCAGGCTTGCAAGCAGTTACCAAAAAATTTGGAAATTCATATGACAGAAAGGTTGAGTATGTTGTGGCTTAATTAACAACAGCATTGTTATACAGAACAACTTGTGCAATCTGATTTCAGAAAGGAAATAGCTTTTTGAAAATTCAGATGACAGTAAGTGAATATGTTTTGGCATAATTAACAATAGCATTGTTATACAGAATTTATGCAATATGAATTCAGAAAGGAAATAAAAAACATGAAAGAAAAAACAGACTCCACTTAACCAACTTACCAGCAAGCTCGATTGCCAGGCGGCGGTTCTCTGGGGTAGTGTTGTAGGGAAGTCCCAATCTGCTGAGCGAGTTGACCATCTGGGGGACAAACTGGGCACGGCAACTGTAGAAAAGATCTGAATGGCGCACAATCAATTGGAAGATGTGGATCATATTCGGAATTGAGTGCCCTTCCTCTACCAGGATTTTCTTTGTGTACCGGATCCAGATGGGCACACGTTGGTCACCGGGAGGAAGTCTCCTGGGAAGAGCTGGCATTAGTATGTCCAGTGCTTGTTTAACTAACATTCTATTTCTGGCTGGCATGTCCTCAACAGTGCAATGAAAACCTGCATGTATATATGAAAATGCATTAAATTAGGAAATACACTATTGTGATATAAAAACACATATTTATCGCACCATGAAATTTACCAAGAAATTCACCAAATTATTTTGAAAATTATCTTAGTACAAAGGTGTAAACTATGAACACATATAGCACTGCAGGCTGCAGTCATATTTTACAATATATTTGGACTACAAGTAGAAAATCCTGAGATGGCCAATGCGATGACAAAGGCATCCCTTGAAGTCTAATTTAAATCACCAACACTACATTCTCCTAGGCTGCAATTCACAAAGTAACCCCCCCCCCCCCCCCCCCCCCCCCCCCCCCCCCCCCCCCCCCCCCCCCCCCCCCCCCCCCCCCCCCCCCCCCCCCCCCCCCCCCCCCCCCCCCCCCCCCCCTCCATCCCAAAAGACCAGAAGTAAGAAAAGAACAAAACAAAACAATGTAGACTGGGAAGACCTGAAGGATGATCTTTTCAGGTGCCTGATAGGCGTCGAGAAAGTGGCAGACATTGACAAAGGCCCATTGCTTGCTTGAGTTGTCTTCACGCTTCAAATGGTTCCATCCAAACTTTATCAGCTCTTTCCTATGATGGACCAGGTCAGACTGCAAATATTTCAGAAGTAGCGTTGCCAACTGAAGCAGCTCTATCCTCAGTGGTTCATCGTACTCTAGAGTAATCTGAAGAAAAGAACAAGGAACAAAACCCATTACTTTTGTTAGTACAATAAGACGACTGCATCACTTTACCATATTGCAATAATTGAATTTACCTCCTCAGGAGGGTCAAGAAGCTTGTCAACAATGGTCTTGACAATTGGGGCATCCACCACTTCCCAACTTTGTCCATTTTGGAAAGCATGTGCAAGCATAGGGAGGATTAGTATCTGCATCGCAACAACCAGATGGTCCTGGCCATACTGCTTTGTCTGGAATATGTTCAGAAAGTGCACCAGGATTGTCTTTTTCAGATTTGGAGCATACCCTTCAGCAACCTAAGGAGACGAGTGAATTTATACTCAAAACCAAAATCTCTGCAATAGGGAAAAGCATGGGTGGTTGCAAAAACGAAATCTTCGATGCATAGAAAAAGAAACAAACCTCAATTACATAGAACTCCCGAAGGAAGCTATAGTCCACACGGCTGTGAAATAAGAAAATAGATAGCATATCGAAGAGTGCTCCAACCTCAGTGGGCTCATGCCTCAGGTAATTTAAGAAGCATTTTATGAGCCACTTGCTTTCTTTCACCTACATAATCAACATCAACTCAAAACAATTTATGTAATTGATAACTCAAGAAACAAAAACTGTGAGTCAAGCCTATGACACATATCAACAAAATTGTTCAGTTGGAAATAAACTGGAAAAGAACCAACCACTTGGTTAATAATAAGTGAGTCGGTTCATTTATAATGACCTAATTCTGGCCAATAGATGGTTTCAAGCGCTGCACCCTAACTAGATGATTAAACCCAAAGTTCTTGCAGCATAAGGTGATGCATAGTAGATTCACACCTGAAGCAAGCTCAGCTCTTGTTCATTCTGGAGGCGTGCAATCCTAGCAGGTGAGTTCCAGGCCAAGAGAAGCGTATCAAAAACCAAGCGATTATTATGTAGCCAGTCTGGCATCAGCTTCACCATGGTTGAGATAAGCTCCAGTCCATGAAAATATGCATCAGAAGCTGCAGGGCTCGCCATAGTACTCGATGAGGAAGAGATGGGAACCAAATTATCAGAAGCTGGAATCATAGGAGTGTCTTCATTTATTGATGAGGAGGAAGAGGGGATCTGTGATATGAGAGGGCTGGAACCTTGTCCTTGTGTGAAGAATTGTGGGAGAGCACTGGAAAGTATTTTCTGGGGAGATTTAGCAAGCTCCTCCCGGAGAGGTTGTCCCGCATCCGAACAGATTATGTACATAAACCTGAAAAAAATATTAAACCAGATTTATTAGCCTTTCAATCCATATATTACCTAGAGAGTATGAGAGAGTAACTAGAGCTAATATCAGTTACATATTATGGCATTTATGGTCTATGACCCAAGGGTTCATGTTTTAAAATTCACTGTTCAGGTCTGGCACAATCAAATTAGCTTTCATTCAGCTTTAAGCTGCCGCAGTTTTAACTTCACAACCATTATGAGCCACAATTCCAAAAATTCTTCATTGCTGAATAGATTGTTGATCCACTAAAAACCTAAGATAAGTTTCGGTACAACTTCAGTCCCCCAAAGTCACTCCCAATTGAATTGCACTAAAATGACACAGTAAACCTTGCTGATACCATCTTCAGACAAAATGTAAGTACCTCCGGAAGTACTTGGGCTGGTTAAGTCTGGCGAGGAAATAATCAACGGCTTCGGTAGAGTAACGATTTAGAAACTTGGTTAGCGGTAGTCGGTACGGGCTATTGATCTCGCTATAGAACTGGCTTGGGGGAAGTGCTGCCTCCAGGTCTATCACCAAGCTCACCAGCTCATCCAAAAACTTGCTGGCTGCTTGAGGAAGCAGATGGAACAACTCTATCATGGCTGTTAAATTTAAAAACAAAACAAAACAACACGATATTTAGCATTATGCGTTATCCAAGTCAACTACCTATAGGAACGACAATAATACAAACAATTTTGCATGATATTTCCAGGAACAGAATTCCAACATGATGCTGTGAAATTAATTACTTCATTTGGTTTACATACCGGCGGCAACTTTGGGCTCCTCTCCGGGCTTCCAAGCCTTTTGGGCAGCGGCAAGCTTATCAAGGTCTAACCATTTCTTCAGATGGTCCAGTAACTTAACACCAAGTGTGACATTGAACCAGTTGGATAGAAGTTCAAGCAAACGGGCCAACCCTTGAAGCAAAGGCATTGTCAGGCTCTTTGTGTGGGCCAAGTTGACCAAAATTGGCCGTAGGCTGCTTTGTAGGAGTTCCTTGGGCATTCTTTGCTGCTGAATTACCTAATGTCAAGTCAGATTATATTGAAGTTAAAATTATTGCCAAACCAGAATGGTGCCAATCATTCTATTACAGCCTGTATCTGATTAGCACCCATCAAAAGAACTTATAAATACTGACAACAGCATTAAAATACTGCAGAAATATCATGTACAAAAACCACAAACCATATTCCAGAAATAAGCAACAAAAATGCAGAAATATAACCTGGCGTAAGCCTTCCTTAGCTACAGCCACTATTTCAGGGGTCCGACACGTCAGAGATTTGAAGAACATGGCTATGATCTTAGCCCTCAGCTCATTATAGGTGGGCGCACGCAGGTCATTCCAGGCCATGGCTGTGCAGAGCAGCTCGATGCATGCAGTACGGAGCCGGTTGAGCGTCGCAACAATTTTTGGGCTCATGAGCTTTGTCACCCACACTGTCTCATCTGCCTCTGCTATTTGTAGTGCGTCTTGTAAGAAGTTCACGAGCTCTGGGGTCATTTTCAGCAATGGAGGTCTCAGCGCTAGACAGAAGTTCAGGGCGGTAACTGTCCCCACCTGCAAAAGGAAGTTAAGAACCATTAGACATTTCATAATGAAATGCGCTATCTTATGGGTACTAAAAGAAAGAGTATTGGCTCAAGTTAGTTTAAGATCTACAAATTTCAATCAAGCTTTAAAACTTTGTGAAAACCTCAAATTTACATAATATATAACAAATTATAGTTTCCAAATCTGCCAGCAGCATAAACATCGTACTATGACATAAGTCTTCAAAACTCTTTGGGTACCTGTTGATCTACATTCTTGGAACGAAGAGGCCGAGACACGAGTGGTTGCAGCAGGGGAAGGTACAGCGGCTCTAAAAGCTCAGAAATTTCGCTACCTGTTCGGCTGGCAAGCAACGACAGGCACGACTGCACATTCCTGCGCACAACCACCGAGGCATTGGGGTTGAACAGCTCCAGCGCCAGGAACTCAACTACCCCATGGAAGCTCTTCCGCCTTGCCTCATTGTTTGCCGACTCATCCACATTGTTCACCACCCGTAGGATCTGAGTCAGAACCTGGCTTGTCTCCTCTTGCTCCTTGTTCGCATGTATCGGGAGCCTCTTTAGCACGTAGATCAGACCCCTCACAATCATGACCTGAAATATTACAATGGTGTCAACAAGTATAATGTATACAAAGTAATACAACAAGATTATCCACACTGTTGCAAGGAATTTTGATTTGTGAGAAAAGAATTTACACTTGGTTACTTAACATGCTGATGTGCAGTTAAGCAACCAACCACTCATCTATACCTAATTCAAACAAAAGATACCTATGCAATAGAAAATAAAGATGGAAAGGAATTGCAAAGCTAAATTTTGGTAAGTTCATGTCAAGTTTATTAACATAAGATACAAGCCAAAAGGGTCCTGGTGCAAATCTGAGCATTACTTCCAGACATTTTTTTTTTTCATTTAACATCACCCAGTTGAAAAAGAAAAGGTCCTTACCTGGAAAGCACATAGGGTCTCAACTGAGACCTTCCCAACCAGTGCACCAAGACCTGTTACTCCTCCAATTTGGGCTTGCCATGTTGCACCATAACAACAATGAAGCAATCTCGGCAGTAGCTGCTCAAAAACAGGAACACGCACACTTGGGGGAGGGGAGTAGACCGGGTTAATTGAAGGACTAGAGACAAGCATAGGAGTGCTGGGTCCTGCACCTCCTCGAACAAGACCAGAATGCTTCGCGCGTGCTAGAAAGAGTAGAGTCTCTGCAAGGGTGTTCAGCGCATTTAATGCAGCCTTAGCATGGGCCCTGTTTTCACTGGAGAGAACTTCAACTATCGCATCCAAGAAGATTGTCGGGTCCAGTTCTTTCAAATTGGTAACAGAACTGCTTCTCTGTCTAGAGTGTGAGACCAGTTGCTGACCAATGATGGATGAGGATGAGGCAGGGGTGGAAGAGGAGTCACTATGAAATAGCATTGCAAAGTGACGACAGACATCAGAGGTAAATTCGTCATTTGGGTCATGAAGTGTGGGATCCGCAGTGGCTGCAATGGCAGCGACAAGTAGTGTCTTGAAGACTGATTTCTCGGCCATCAACTGGGTCTTTGTCTTCACACCCAAATCAACCTGTGTAAACAAGTAATATAGCAAATGGACTTGTTAAATAAAACTCAACTGAAAAGATTAATATAGGACATCAAGTTCTTCCATAAACCACACTCAACCTACTAATATAAATATGCCTAAAAGTCAAGTGGTCAGAAGCATTTGCATAGACAGAGGAATACACAAACTTCAAGCCCAAGATAAAAGTTTACTTCATGGGTACTTGTGTAGTGACAAAAGGGATAGAACAAGAAATATAAGAGATCTCAGACACAGTTCGTCCATGAAGGATAAGTAACAACAACATTTAAGTAAAAAAGAACAAGCTCGAAAAATACCTTCACATCTGTAGCGTCAACCCTACGCCTTGAGGGGTCCACAGCAGACATCAAAAGCGTTCCCAAAACACCAGGACTCACTCCATCTGTTATGTTCCCACTTAAATTAAGGGAAGATGCAAGACAAACCCTAATGAATTTCAATGCTTGCCTCCGGTAGAAGATATCCATTCCACCAGTAGCACCTCCACCCATCACTGCTGCTATGGCAAAGTAAACGAACCGGTCCAACGGCACCAAAAAAGGTGTCGATGGCTCAAAGGTCAGGATAAGCCGGAGCCCATGCTCTGGATTATCTTTGTAGTCTAATGCTAGCGGCTCTTTTAAGAATCTTCGGTTTCTACCCCCTAATTTCCCCAATAAATGCAACGCCTTTGTTCCCCAAGGATAGGGAGGGGGCCTCAGGTGGGCCCACAGTGAAAGTATGACATCTGACATTGCACCAGCCATGCTTGGTTCGAGAAAATCTGGGTTGAGGCTATCAATCCAAAAATCTAGCGTCCTAAGAGCCAAAGAAACAAGATCATCATTCCCGTTCAAGGCCAAAACGAGAGGCTTCATGAGCCTTGGAATGTGTGGAAGGAGTGAACTGAGTCGAGCAGGCAAGGTCAAACAAAGATCAAGTATCAAATCCTTCATATCTTCCCCCATAGGCCCATCTAGCATTGCCAACAACATGGTCAGGCATGGCTGCAAAGTCGGTATAAGATCACGCATCAAGGTATCAAACTTTGCAGTATTCAGAGACCGAAACACGCTGCGCATCAAATGCATGTAACCCAAAGGCTTCTCCACCTCAGGTGCATTCTTCATGCAAATGTCCATAATGACGGGCACATGGGGTTGCAAGACCCGCTCACACTCAGTTGGGGCC
This sequence comes from Carex parvula, assembly GCA_025461045.1. Taxonomy (NCBI): domain Eukaryota; kingdom Viridiplantae; phylum Streptophyta; class Magnoliopsida; order Poales; family Cyperaceae; genus Carex; species Carex parvula. The sequence goes on along the minus strand of JAJGRW010002486.1, from coordinate 19,110 downwards.
TTGGAGGCAGTGAGAAAAACAAACCGAAACAGCTGCAGCACGAGCTTGGCAGCAGGGGTGTCAGGCTGTTTTAGGGTCTCCATTTTGTTATTGACAAGGTAATTAATGAGCACGTCAGCAAAGGGGCGGATGACCTTGGAGACTTGCAACAGAGTAGAGAAGACATGTAGAAGTTGGGTGTTGGTGGCAATGAAGTCAAACAGCTCTGGAAGGCAGAGAGAGAAAACATCCATGAGGTCACGGTGCTCCATGATAGCCAGGATCTGGGAGAAGTGGTTAAGTATCTCTCTCTCCTCTTCTTTCTCCTTGTAGAGTGGGAAGCAGTGCGCTGCACTCTTCAGCATCCCCGCGATCATCCGTACCTATGTTCAAGAAACAAAAAGAAATATGTTAAACATGATTTACCATTAAAAATTGCACAGAGCAGAGTTTTTCCTACCACACAATGTGATACAATCCTAATAAGCTCTAATTATGTTAAACAAACACAGAATCATCTGTTTGTTGGATTGCACATTTCTTTTTTAAGTTTGTTTTTGTTTAGGATCTATTATGTGTCCTTTTGTGGGGCTACGGCTGTTTTGGTGCAACAGACTCTGGTTCATTAGCACAACTCGCAAAAGACAAGGGGGAATACAAAGCCTATCGTGGAGTTTGGTTGAGGCCTAAAGTTTTGGAGCCCTAAGTTGGTTGTTCCAACTTAGGCCGGTCTCAGCTATTCATGTTTGGTTAAGATCTAAAGTTATGTCATGGCCTAAGCTATTAAGAAATAATATCGAATAAAGAAGAGGGGGGGATGGACGTAGGGGAACTAACTCTTAAGCCACCAGGAGAGGTGATTTAAATTTAGAGGAATAATTTTAGAGTTACGCCTAGTTAGGCCAGCCTAATTAATCCACGTTTGATGAACTGAGACCTAAACCCCTTATTCCATGGTTTAGGCCTCAACCAAACACCGCCTACAGGAAACCTGGCAGTTTTACTGGTTGGAACTTTCATACAGAATCAGAGTAGCTCTACATATGGGTCCCTTAAAAAAAACAAACTTTCTAATTCCAGTTTTCTGATTGAAAAAGAAAACAATCTAAGAACTGGGGAATTGATTCCCACCCACTCCATGTGCATCCTTAAATTGAGATTAAAAAAGAAGTACCTCATCCTCCCGCAGCCCAACAAACATGTAAGGTTGCATCACAGTACAAGGATGCGGAACCTGCACTTGCTGAAGTTGCGCATGGGATTGAGGTGGCGGCTGAATTAAGAAATACAGATTGATTTTAAGTTAAGAAATATAACAAAAGTTATTGCACATATATTAAGTATTGAACGATGGTTTTTAACATATAGAAGTAGGATGGCATTATGACCTTATCCCGTTTATTGTGGCAATGGCTGATGCTCCACACTATAGTCTTCATTCCTGGAAGACATATAACAATGTCAGAGGGTACATCCGATAAAAGCACAAAAATCTTCTGAAAGAATGTCAAAATCTGTACATGTTGCGAAACCAGTTCGCTCATACAAATAGATACTGAATGTCAGCATAAAGACTGACAAGTACAAGAACATTACAAGATTCCCAACATTAACCTTAGCTAATACTAATATTTTTATTCATCCAAAATCTGACTAACATAAAACCAAGCACACAAAAAATAGATAAAAGAGGAAAAATTTGATATGGTACAATCTTTATTAATACAACAACAAGAAACTTCACATTTCAAGTGTTCTTTTTACTAGTGACTCTCTTGTTGGTTTCAAAAGTCTTCAGTGATTTGTTTTCTATTTAATTTCTCTTCAAGCATGTAGACATAGTGCTATAAGCATAAACCAACTTGGCAAATTGTACAGTGTGTAGTTTCATTTTATAAGCAGGAACTATAGAAAAAGACGTACCCATCACAAGAGTCTTTATCATCGATTTGTACTCGCTTACTTCCTTTGAGTACTCCACTGGTGTTTGCATGTTAAGTATTGACTGTATAAAAAAGAGTAAGACCAACTGATGTAGAACCAGCTTAATCCCCTCATAACCTATTGTAAATATCTTTTAATTGTACTCTTTCTATCTAATTGGAGATCAAATATCAATTAAGGCCTAATTAGTCAAATGGAGACCTGTTACTTGTTACCAGAGTGATCTAATTTTCGCTGTTTGGTCCTGATGCTATGCCCTTAATATAGCATTACACCATTAACAATGAAAATAACACAAAAGCTCTTCATGTATACATGTATAAAGAAGGCTTCTAATTTTAATTAAGCGTGTTTCAAAAGAAAAGAAAAGGTTGCTTTGCTTAAAGGGTTGTTAAAAGGGAAAAGAGGGGAGGAAATAGGTTAACAAAAAGATAAAGAGAAGCAATTACCTGAATAGGAAGTTCAAGTTTCTGCCTCAGACTTGTCCGCTCCTTACCTTCCTCGCCTTCTTCCAGCAGCTGGAGAGAGAGAGAGAGAGAGAGAGATTAAGAAATGTGATGTCATGATATCATAATACAAGAAAATGAATTTGTAACCAGATAATAGTGGAGCCAGTGACAAGTGCACAAAGAAAAGGATATTATCAAAACAAAAAGTAAGTACCTGAGTTATAGCCCGCTTTACTGTCCTGAATTTTCGAACAAAGGCATCAAGAATTCGCCCCTGCAAGTCGTCAACAGGGTTAAAATATTATGTCAACATATATCAAATAAAATGAAACAGGAGTCAAATGAAAAATAGCAAAGTTAGGTCACCAACCAACAAAACCCGAGCTTCATCCATGGTTCTTTCATCAACACCTTTGTCAAAAATAGGCTCCACCTGACACCAAAAATACAACAAATTATAATAAAAATAATATAAAGCCAGACTCTTACCAGGAAAAAATATTTACTATGAGCCTAGTAGATATCATAGCAGACTGGATCAGTAAATATAATAAAAAGGCTTCTGTATAACAAACTAGTTCAGCAAGCTTTTATGTCCGCTGTATTTCAAAATAAATTAAAGTGTAAGGCTCAATATGAAGACCCCAATTATTCAAATAATCACACCAAAAGTTTAGCCTAAATCACTTAATAACTAGCAAGCAGAATCAGTTACAATATCTGATTACTGCAACATCACTATAGATAATGAAAGAAAACAAGAATACCAGATTCAGCATCAGGCGAGCACATGTTGTTTGAATGACAATGCTCAACGAAGAGTCATGCATGTTTCTGGAGAACAGGTAGATAATTCGAGACAACTGCAAAATTAAATTAAATGAATAAATAAAATAGAGCATAACAAAAAGAACATCAAGTATGCTTATCATTAAGATTAGCCAAACCTCACAATACATATGCATGTGTATCCATATGCATATGACCCAGGTGTGTTCATATGTGCGTGTATATGCACATTTTTTGTGCGCGTGTGAACACACACAGATGAAGACAGGTGAGATACCTGAGAAAGGGAGAGAGAAAGGGCGACCTGAGGCATGGACATATCCATTCTAATGTGATGCACCATCTCAGCTAGGATACTGTAAGCCAGCGGTCTAAGTGTCTCTATGCAAACACGCCCTGTTCCAATCAGTATCCTAAAGGAAAAGAGTGGAACAAACAATAGAATAAGCTTCCATCAAAATAAAGATACAACGCATGTGTAGAGACAATCCATTTCAGCCAGTAGACACCACTATAACCTGGACAGGTCTGTCAAAATAAACCCACAACTCAAATAAGGCCTCGACTGTGAAACTAAGACTCAAATAGGCTTCACCTTTTTTTAAATTATCCAAATTAGCATCAATCTCCCATCAATTGTGCAATTAAACACCCAAAAAGACACAATGAGATAGTACATACCAAAAAGATAATCACAATAACATCGGAACAATACCAACTGTTAGACGTTGCCAAGAATGTGAAATAGCTAAATCACAGTACCTCTCATCTAGAAGGGTGTCTATCAAAGGAAATAAGCCTCTTCTGAAGTCAGAGCTGTTCACATGCTTTAAGGCTATCAGAAGCTCCTAAGAAATATCACATGAAAACAGGAAGCAGTACCTTCAGCAAAATAACAAAAAGTTGCATACAGTTCACATTTCCGGGTACACCTATGCTTGTTAGTAGAGAAGTAGAGTAACCGTCATACTGGCTGGTCTGCACTACACTGTTCCTTTCACCAGTACGGAAACCAGCAGCCTCACTCAATTTCCTTACACCCTATTTGGTTCACATGAGGTGAAGGAGGAAGGTGAAGACTAGGGAGGGATAGAAACGGATTGGGAGGTTAACATATTTTCCACTCTCTTGTCGGTTTGTCTTATTTCCCTCCATTACACTCCAATTTGGGGAGTAATGAAATATATGCTTTAGAAGGTTAAATTAGTAACCTCCATTAATCTTATCCTCCTATTAAATATCCATCCAAACAAGGATTAATTAAGAAATTATTCCCCTCCACTCCCCTCCCTTCCTCTACTCTCCATCCAGACAAGGTGTTAAGCTTGTGTCTCTTATTTGCTTTTTCCCTACTCATAAGGTACGAAGACATAAAATAGTCCAAAAACATTCAACACAGCACCAAAGACAAAAACAATGCTGAAATATTTTCCAAATGAAAAGGGAAAAGTGGTAGGACCCAACCTTCCTGATAGTAACAGAATCAGGGCAAGTAACAAGCAAGCTAACGATGCTCTTGCAAATGCTCTCCTCATGAGGCCTTATGCAATCCGCATAACTCTTCAGTAGATATGTTAGAAATGATAGAGTCTGCAAAAAGTAAGAAGTTAAAATATATTTTTGAAGTCAGTGTCACAGAGATTGGGATTCGAAGCACTAGTATGACTTACAGGGTTTCGCTTGGATTAGGACAAGGAGGGTAACAACTAAATGGTATTAGGATAACTCCAAAGAACTGGCATTACCAAATTGAACCAGTGATACTCAAATGAAAAAGAATATTCAAATGTGCCCCAATAACCCAGACATTTATGTAAACCCCAAATAAAAAAAGAAATATCAGCACGCAACACCCAGCCCCCTCTTATTTTAAAAAATAATAATAATAATGAAGAATGGCATTGTTCTTTCCCTCGATTACTATGGTTATCTTTTGAAAAGCAAAAGAAAATAATGTGATTTCCAAAAAATCTTCTCACTATATAGTGCACATGGTATTTCTGTGCTATCGCACAAGGCATAACATTTCTATTTTGCAGTGTGCATATGACATGTTCTTGACCTCTTTAATCCATTCACCTATGCAGTCACATTGGTGAAGAGAACTGCACAGAGCAGAACTGTACATAAAGGATTATGCAGGGAAAAACTAATGACAACCAAAATGAAGACGTATATTTTACCTTGACTTGAGCTCCTTTCAGCTCCAAAAAGTGCTGCTTCAGGTAAGGCGGCAACTTTTCCTTGTCCGGTCCCGGTAGAGATATTGCAGTGACCATGAGTGGGAGTAGAAATGGTATATTTGTCTGTACAAGCTTTGTGTAGAGTTGGAAAAGAAACATGACCACCAGAGGTATTTCTGTCACAATTTTAAATGATCTTGTGCTAGGGTTCAGCTGACCAGGCGGCCCGGCAACCATACCCACTCCATCCTCTTCTAAAAAAACAAAAATGAAATAACACCACAGTTAGTGCATATCACAGATTCACTACAAGGAAATTTAGAATCTTCAAAGAACATTGAACACAATTAAGCAACCAAGCTAAAAGAGAGCAAAAGGAACAATAAACAAACTATGTTTATTTATAGGACATTATCTGACCATCATCATTCTTTAAAGGACATTGAACACAATTAAGCAACCAAGCTAAAAGAGAGCAAAAAGAACAATAAACAAACTATGTTTGAGTTGACATTGAGAGAAAGAAGAAGAAAGAAGAAAGAAAAAAAGACCCTTAGCCAGAATATAGAATACCAGACTACACCAAAATGGCCTTCAAACACAAAATTGCAATACACACAAATCTGCTCAACAGCCCAGATAAAACGTGCACCAAAACATGTACGCAAGTTTAAAGATATACCCACAGACTAACACGAGCACCCAACGAAAGAAAAAAAGTTTGAAGAAGTACCAGGTGGCACAGGGGCTGGCGGACCCAGGGCAGCAGGCTGAGAGAAAAAGTGCCGAACAGTAACTGGAAAGTTGCGGTAGATAGTGACCACAAAGTCGAGGAAGGGCTGTACCTCAGACTCCACAGTGGGGCGAAAGTTGCGCAGGAGATCAAACACAATCCGCACTGACACCAGTGCATTCTCCTCATTGTCCCTAGTGAGCACTGATAGCGATAGCTTCAACAGATCCTACAAAAAAGAAAAGGTTTTAATAATGAAAGTTGTAAGGGATACTTTCCTTTGACGTACTAGAAAGAAAAAGAAAAAAAAAAAAAAGATGAAGCATATGCAACTGTCTGGGTACTCACATGACTCACAATATTGTTTCAAGGTGAAAAGCTTTCTACAAAACCATGAAAACATCCAATTAGAATTTGTACCCTGACTGAAAACAGTGTACCCTCTACCCTACAAAACATACAGAATGTCTCCCATATACTCCAGTGACTACTTACCAACAAATTGTCCAAAATTACCCTTCTTTCTCACTAATTAATAGAGAAAGAGAAAACGAAGAGAGCTAACAAGTTTTTTAATTTTAAATAATGGCCAGGACTGCAGCAAATGAAAAGGAAATGAAGATAAGGTTTTACAAGTATACTTATCTTGCCTGTACATTACACAGAATACAAATTAAAGTTCCCCTTATTTTAAGCATTTGAGCAAATGCATGCAAGAGATTGAAATAGGTAGTTGGAGAGGCTAATCTTATTACCAGCACAAAGGGACGGAGAACCTCAGAATGAGGGAGTCTATTGAGAATTTCAACGACAATATTGCGCAGCTTGTGCTCGGGGGTTTCAACGAATTGCGGAGTAGTGAGCTGGTTGAGGATTACTGAGAAGGCACGGAAATAGCACTTGAGGAAGTTGAGGTACTCTGAGGTGTGTGCAATCTCCAGGCTGTCCCGCACCTCTGCCGCCATTTGCAGCCTCATCGATATCGCTGTCCAACAAACAACATAGAACCATCAGAACCATAAAAAAAAGAAAAAAAAAAACAAAATTGCCCTTTCTGCACAGATTATGATGTGCCTACTTAAATTCTGTAAAAGAAATGAACTTGCAATCTTGCAGGGAGATCATGCAGGTGCTTAATTGCATAATTGACAGCATGAATTTCAATACAGGAACAAATCCCGTGTTGCATGGATATAGATATACAAAAGATAATATATACAAGTGTTTTAAATCCATGAAGAATATCTTCTACGTTTTTCAATTTAAGGTCAAAAGTTCAAATACTAAAACTTGCTGACAAATTTATAATTTCTTATATTCACTGTGCAACATCAACAAAATTCAACATCCTGAAAAGGAATTTAGTAGACAGGTATCAGAAAAAACAGGTAACTGTTACTCGAAATGGTCATAAATTTGGGGAGTGAAGTATCACGGCTTCAACTTCAAGATGAAATAAATCTAAATAATACTGTCGTGCCAGCAACACCGGTAAAATTAAATTTATCTAAAAACATATTCACAGAGAAGTAAAAAAAGAACTTCTCTGAGCGTAAACAGAAAGAGAAATAATTTACGGAGGTCCGGTTCGATGAGGCGCTGAGCGTGCTGCTCGTAGTTCGTAATAGGTGGTGGCATGGCTTAATCTTGTAAAACCCTAGAAGCCTAAGAAAGGAGAACGAAACTAGGGTTTAAGAGGGGACGCGAACTCGGCTTCCTAGACTCCTACTCTATCTACGTCCGTCCTTGAGCCTTCTCTTTATTTGTATTTCTCTCTTTCTCGAGGTTTCATTCGGAAAAGTAGGAGGGGGAGGGGGAGGGGGAGGGGACGAAATGGTTCGAAGGGAGCTGAACTGCTGAAGCCTAAAAACCAGTGAAGTCGGTCATTAAAGGGAAGGAAGTCTTTTGGTAAATTAATGGGAAAATATCGTCATTTTGCCACGGCTCGGTCCGGGAATTCGCATCCTCTGAGATACCTCAACTTTTGCGTGTTTTTCTGGAAAATCTCAACCGTTGAAAAATACGTTATGCGCGAATCTCGAATCAAAAATAATACTGGCCCCGCACTATCCCCGATTAGGCACCGGACACGTCGGTCACGCAAAAATTGAGATATCTTAGAGGATAAGCGTCCGGCCCGGTCAAGTACAATTAGGGGTGTACTGTAGAGTAAGAACCCACTCACCATTCACCAAAGAATCCATATTCTCATTAACGCATTGTTCATTGTTTGAGTTAATTTTTTCGGTCCTGTAATTAGAATTTGTGCAATCCGGTTCACGCCTATAACACACGGAGACCTTTAATATTAGTGCGGATTTAAATCGGACGATTCAGATCTAACTTAAAATTTGAGTTAATTTAGAGGATGTGAATTAAGCTCCTTTGTGAGTTTTAACTCAGAAATCTATTAAATTGACTTTAAATGACATAATTGAACTGTTAAAATTAGTGTGTTAAAATTATCTACTTCGTGAGTAACGTGTTTATATGTCAAATTTATAAATTTATAAATTGATTTATTAATAGTAAAAAATTGATTTATAAGTTAATTTTAATGTGTTTGTTTTCTATTATTATTTTACAGCTTGATTTTACGCTAAATTAATTCAAAAATTTATAAATTTGACATGTAGATACATTTTTGGATGCGTTGTTTAGAGCCAATTCGATAGATTTTTAAATTAAGTTCACAGAGAGCTTGATAAACTTGAGAACACCCTAATTTTACTCGTGTATTGTACAAATATATATAAGACGATTTCATCGAGTTAAGTTTAGGTAAAGCCATCAAGTCGATCCCGAATTTTCCGTAAAATTTACGGATTATATAAAATTGAGATTATTAGAAATGATAGTGAATCTGATATAACTGTATTTATAGCAAATTTAGGTTGGGTTTTTGTTTAAAATCTTAATTAGCTTACTCGACCTTTATCATCGCGTCTGAATTATATTATTGACTAAGTTTGATCCAGATATATATAGTTATATTCACGACGACAAAAATAAAACATTCTCGATCTGAAATCTACAACAAGAAATATATGTTTAAAAACTAAAATCATCCATCTACCAAGGCATATTTACAATTAGAAATAAATAAGAGGGCTTTCTTATAAAAAGAGGACAAGAATGTTTATACTAATGAATCTCTACCCCTTGCATTCACGTATGCAGGGGCGGACGCATGATTTCTGTCAAAGAGAGGCAAGAATCGAGTTAAAATAGCTTACTGGATTCAAACTCATTAATTAATCGGGTACTTTTCAACATAATAAAAACAATAAAAATAGTATAGTCTTACATAATAAAAAATAACAAAATAATATCATTTTACATATTAAAAAAAACAAAGTTAGTCCGGATCCGTAAATTTCTATAAAATTTCTATAAAAACAATAAAGTTTCTCATTAACCGTGTTTTTTGACTAGTCTGGCAGGCTTTCCAGTTCCAGATAGGAACAAAATAATTTTCAGAGACGAACAAAGTGATACTAGCCTGCATTTTTCTACTCAATTTCAAAATCTAAAAAAGAGCAGCTGCCACCCCCCTCCCCCCATCATATGGAACACGAATTCCAATTCTCCGAGCTAACAAATTTAAGTTTGTATACCAACCGTCCGATATGCTTTAGCATGAATATTAAAAAGACCTGTAAATTTTAACTTGGACAGAATTAGTCTTGATTGAATGGTCCAGATTAATTAAACTCAAAATTTTAAGTTACTTAGAAGAACCGGGTCTGTCCGAATCTCCACGTGATCCCCAAACTTTGACTTGAAAATTCCACTGACTTTGGTATAAAACCATCGTTTTAGCCAGGAACATTGTACTATAGAAATAGATAAATAATAAATTGAATGAGCGCATCAACTGTCTATGCCCCGTTGTGCGGAATGACAGAGCCTACCATGAGGTGAAGGAGGTCAATTTGGGTCTGATGTCTATCGGACTCAAAATGACAGAGCTTGCAATTTTCGCATCTGTTTTAAAATTTGTGTGCACGAATCTTAAAGCATATCGGATGATCCCAAAATCCATCAGACCCAACCTGCTCTCCGAGAAGATATTGATTAAGCAGTTTCTATTTCATGCAGCACACATCAGATGAGTTTTTTTATTCCATTACTAGTATTGTACTTGTCAGCTTGTGTGTTGTAACGGGACGTATTATAGAAAAGCAAAAAAATTTCATAAAACATGGCATATTTTTATAAAAAAAATTAGACTAAATAACAAATAACATTACTAAATGATATATTAAATGACATCTACATGTAAATAACATTTCTTAAATGACATATTTCATTAAATAGCATACATGTTTTTTTTTTAATCTTCTTGACATATTAAATGACAAATAGCATTTCTTATATAAAAAATGGAAAAAATGAAAACATGACCAATCAATTATCAATAAATCTAAAAATTTCTTAATGACATTTTAAAAATGAAAAGAAATCAGAACCAATCAAAAAGATGATGAAATTTGCATGTGACGAGTACATGTATAACTAAATTTAGACTTCTACACGTAAAAATCCGCAATTTCATCTTTTAATCACAGCTGTTGTTGAATCAAGACATCTACATGATTAATATGAGAATGGAGATATGTACGTTGTATAAAGTAAAAATTGTTATATGAATATCTTTATCTCTAACACGGTCCCCATGTCTTGTTAGTGACGTAGTCAAGATTTGAGTCAATGGTGGACACAAATTTTAACAATTCAAATTTTATCAAATATCAAGTACAAATTTGAAAACTACGAATTACATCCAAAAAAAATAAAGTGGACTGCGACAAGATAGGGCAAAAAAAAATATTTAGGACATGACAATGAGTGAGGCTATGGTGCTATGCATAGCACGGATGGGGTCCGTGCTACGGCCAAAAATTTGACTTTTTAAAATCCTAATGGTCGATCTAACCGTTCAATGTGATAACTATATGAATATGTACTTGCAAACTAAATTTTATATTTTTTCGAATTTTTTTACTATTTTTTTAGATAGGTAGAATTTTGATGGTCCAGAATTTTCAGAAAACACTGATTTTTCTACCTATCTAAAAAAATAGTAAAAAAATTCGAAAAAATATAAAATTTAGTTTGCAAATACATATTCATATGGTTATCACATTGAACGGTTGGATCGACCATTAGGATTTTAAAAAGTCAAATTTTTGGCCGTAGCACGGACCCCATCCGTACTATGCATAGCACCATAGGCTCACTCCATGACAATAACCCAATATCATATGAATTTATAAAAAAGTTCAAAATTCAAAATTAGATATCTGCTCTACGAGAACGGAGTAGGTCCGATGCCCATCGGATCTATTTTTAGGTTCAACGAGCATGATGACCGTCCGATCTAATTTAAGATTTGTGTGCACAAAATTGAACATACACGCAGAAATCTTAAAGCATTCCACATGAATCTTAAAGCAAATCCATGGTGATTACACCCATCGAACCAGAATAGGTCCAATGCCCATCGGACCTACTCTCAAGTGCTGCTCTACCCTGAACTATATAGTGGCTCCCCCACTGTGTCTTGTCTCCTTTAGTTCCTCTACGTCGATTTGTTTTCTTCGAGCACTTGAAAATGTTGACGTAAGAAGAAGGCACGTGTCAAAGATCGTGCAAAATCAGAAAAAAATTCAGAAGGTACATTGGGTCGGACAGGTGGATACGCAATCAAAAATAGAGATAAAGCCCGCTGAATAGGATTCTTATCCTAAAATTAACCCGACCCATTTAATTAACTTTTTCTTAATTTTTCATACCAAGCCCGCTTGTATTTTTCACTATTTCGGAATCAGTCCACATCGGGTCGGGATCGACTCAAAATTTGAGTTTGGATCTGGACCGTCCGATCGGAGCTTTTAATTTCGTGCAGATTCTGATCTAACGGTCAGGATCCAAATTCAAATTTTGAGTTGATTCCAGGGTTCCGAATTTAGTAAAGTCGACGGTCGACACCAAAACTATCGTCTGTTTGCTTTTTATCCCTTTCCTCGCAACTCGGACGACAATCTCGCACCTCTCTCGAGCGGTCAAACCAAATGCTACCGTTGCGGCGCACCGCCACCTCTCTCAGGCATTTCAACAAACAGTTCGTCTGCACGGTCGCCTCCCCTACTCCTTCCCAAGATCAACCTGAACCGCATCTTCTTCAAACCTCCAAATCAATCCTCCAAACAATCATCACAAAACCTCAGTTTGAATCCCTCCTCCCTTCCCTGTATCCTTCCTCTGTCCTTCTCAACCCCTCTTGCGTCTCTCTCACTCTGTCCCCTCTATCCAATTCCCATCCTCTTCATTCCATCCGTTACCTCCTTTTCCTCTCAAATTTACCTTCTTTTTCTCCCTCATCCCTTCCCCTTGATTCGCCTGTTATAACCTCCCTATTCCTCGACCTCCTCTCCACCAAATATCCTCCAAGCTTTACTGCAATCGTTCTTGACTTAATCTCCAATTCGCCCTTCCATTTCTCCAATAGAGTGTACCATGCGTCTCTCTCCACCGCATTACGGATCCATCAGCCTGACCTCGTTTATAAAATCCATGAAAAAATGCCAGGCAGTGAGCCTGGATTTCTAATCAGCGCTATGTGTGCGCAAGGGAGGTTAATGGAAGCTTATTGTTTTTTAAAGGAGGGGTTAAAAAGCGGGTTTGTGCCACATTTAGCGTCATTGACAAATTTGGTTGGTGGATTTAGCAAGGCGGGGCACTTTGGCATGGTTTCTCAGCTTCTGCATTTAATGATCAAAGTTGGTGTCATGCCCGATACGTACACGTATCAGCGGGTGATACATGGATTATGTCGTCATGGGTTAATGGAAGAAGCATTAAGGGTCTTCAACGATATCAAATATAGAGGTTATAGAATTAATTTGGTCACTTACAGTACCATTATTGATGGTTTGGGAAAAGCGAGAAGAATAGAAGAGGCAATGATATTTTGGGAGGAAATGTTGCAAAAAGGAATTAGACCAAATGAATATTGCTATTGCACGATTATTGATGCACATTGTAAAGCGGGTGATTTTAAGATGGCGCAAAAGGTGTATGATGAAATGCTTAAGAAAGGGTTTAAAGAAAGCACCGTCAGCTGTAATATTTTAATTGGGGGCCTCTCTTTGCACGGGAGGATAGATGAAGCCCGGAAGTTGTTTGATGAAATGCCGCAGAGAGGAATTGCACGGGATGTGGTGTCTTACACTACATTAGTTCATGCTTTTTGTAGGGCCAAAGAAGTAGACAAAGCTATAAATCTCTACAGCGAGCTGGTTTCTTGTGGAATGAAGCCTCTTCTTTTAACTTTGACACCGATAATCGAGGCACTGTGTGAAGAGGGGAAAATTTCCCAAGCGATTGAATTTATGAGATGCATGGATGAAATGGGACTTCAGCCGTTGGAAAGAACAAATGATTGCTTCGTAAAAGCATTCTGCAAGGTCGGCATGGCTGAAGAGGGAATGGCGTGGTTGGTAAACATGTTGCAAAATAATAAGAGACCCAAGAGGGTAACTCTGAATAAATTAATCGAGTCTCTTTGTTTGGGTCGTCAGATCCAGGATGCATTGCTTGTGGTCAATGCAATGGTTGAAATGCGGTACCATTTGGAGGTACCAGTATGGTACATGCTTGTTGAACAGTTGTGCAGCGGCAGTTTATCAAGTAGTATCTTGGTGCTAGATGAGATATCAGCTGCAGAGTGATTTGTTATAACTGTTTTGAACCAATGTTCCTTCCTCATGTAGAATTTAAAAGCAGTCCTTGCTTTTGACCAAAATTTGAAATTTTTTTTTTTTCAAATCTACTACCAGAATGCCAATGGTACAGGATTTATAGCCTGCAGATGTTACATTTGAAATAACTCCAGGGTTTTGATCAAGGTAAAGGTGATTATTATATTATTTATTCAGAAATACATATGCAAGAGCTACTGGCATGATTGCTTTCAAGTTGAGAGGTGGAATTTATAAGAAGGTACTTCTGAAGATGTTGTTGAGGGATATAGCTTTGTAAATGCTTGATCTGTATGCTGCTTCCATTTTGGGGCTTTGGCGAAGGTCAACGAAAAAAACCCGAATTTGAAATAATGTTGTGGTTTTGTATGTTCTGATGGGCATCTTGGTAGATTTTTTTTTTTTTTTTTTAAAAGAGGCATCATATGCCCATTTGCATTAGCAAAGGGATTGTTTAATGCATCTTGGTAGATTATTAGAGAACTGTTTTTAGAACTGACGGCTGAACAATAATGTATGTGTTTGATGATAAAAGGTTGGAGCCTTTCCAAATATTTCAAACCTTTGATATAGACTTTGATTTCTGACCTTTCAATTTCTTGTCTTAGTATTTATGGAGAATTTCTGGTTGAATCGGAGTCAGACTTCATTTTATTCGTATTTGATTTTGAGGAAACTTGGTTTCCAGTTGAAGAGGGGAAAAAATATGTACTTTTATGTAGCTTGCCATGTTATAATAATTTATAGGGAAATGATTCTTTGTTACCAGCGTTTCCAGTGCTATCCGTATATAAAGTGAATATTGATGCACGCACGGATATTGACTGAACAAATTAAGCGTGATCATATATACACGAGGGGAGGGATACGATTACCACAATTTTGAGTAACTATAAAGTAACCACAACTATTTTTCACATTTTCAAAGTCTAAATCGTCGATCCAAACCGTTCAACATGATCTCCACAATAAAATGTGTTTGCAGATCAAATTGTACACTTTTTTTGAATTTTTTTACTATTTATTAAGTATTTTACAAAACCTAGTTAAATTCAGATCATTGAATTTTGTACCCATCTTATAAATGGTAAAAAAATTCAAAAAAATGTAAAATTTGATCTGAAAGCACAGTTTATTATGGAGATCATGTTAAACGGTTTGGATCGATAATTTGAAGTTTGAAAATGTAAAAAATAGTTGGAGTAACTTTGTGGTAACTCAAAATTGTGTAATCGGATCCCTCCTCCAAATATATATAAGTTGAGATGTCATTTGTATCTTCTGGGTAATCATAATATCTCACATTTTCCGTATCATTGTATTTAGTATTTACAGATATCGTTCATAAATAATAGTGATGGAGTTTTGTAGACAAAGAAACGTTGTAACTGTTCCGACAATATTTGTGAAATATATTCGAAATAATTCCAAATAGGGAATTTCATGTATACCCCTCTAAAATTAATAATATTCTAAATTTCAAAAACACACAAATTAATCCAATTTATGAATTTTGAGCAAAACTAGGGTGTGATGTGCTCACGCCGTGAGCACACCTCCTACAACATGCATTTTCAAAGTTCAAATAGCCGATTCGAACCTTCCAACATGTTCTTCATATTAAAATGTGCTTGGAGACCAAATTTTACATTTTTTGGAAATTTTTTACTATTTTTTCAGAATTTTTCAAAATCATCACTATTTGAACTTTGAACACGTTTTTGAAAAATTCTGAAAAAATAGTAAAAAATTTCCAAAAAATGTAAATTTGGTCTCCAAGCACATTTTAATATGAAAAAACACGTTGGAAGGTTCGAATCGACTATTTGAACTTTGAAAATGCATGTCGTAGGAGGTGTGCTCACGGCGTGAGCACATCACACCCTAGTTCTGCTCTTGAATTTTCTATTAATACCCAATAATTTGTAAAGTATCCATTACATTCTTTATTAAAAAATAAAAATTATGTAACATGTTCAAGAGAAATGAACCATTTGTCATAAAAAACTGATCAATTAAAAGACATAACAAAGTCCGACAAGTATGACATTAATGTCATTTCAGCCTATATACCACCAACTCTAAAATATCGAATTGACTTCAAACGACGAATTCAAACCGTTCAAACTGTTTTACTTTATTAGTTGTGCATTAACATACAAAATGTATAAATTTTCGAATTTATTTAGTATCAAGTCAAACTGTCAAATGTGAGAGTTTTTAAGTTAATTTTAATGCATTCATTTTTCAACATTTCTTGACCACTTATTTGGTACAAAAATAACTCAAATAAATAAATAATTTTTATGTCAATACATCATTCATAGAGTATATAGGTTTGAACGGTTTAAATTCGTCATTTAAAGGCAATTCAACATGTGAGAGGTTGACTTAGTTCATGATATGATTTTAGAGGCATTAAATCAATACGGTTTCTTGGATTTATAAACTGCTACAATGGAACTTATGAATAGAGTGGAAAAAATGTGTTGTGCCGTAATTAACACATTGTGATTTTAGTCTCGTGTCATGTTGTGATTAAGTTAATTTTTCACGTGTCGTGCCATGCCGTGACTAAAATATTAAGGAGTGGTCACGGCAAGCGAATGATCACGCCACATGAGTCATGCCGTGCCCAAACATGCTGTGACCAAACGTGACTCGTGTGACCATTTGATCATAATTTAGATTAGTTTATTCAAAATTCACTATTTTGTCAAGATCTAATTGTCCTAATTACACTTGATTCTCTTGACCACGTGCCGTGTCAAATTTTCTAAAAATAGTCACGACATGTGAATAATCACAGCACATAACCGACACGCATATCCTACTATTCTGTACCATAACCATACCGTTCCGTAATGAAACCAGCTCCACCGCGCCATTTTTCCAACTCTACCTGTGAATCATCTAGTATTTCGGAAGAAATAAACTTAACCAGCCGGGAATGGTTATACTATAGTTAATATCATTATTGCTTCACTTGTTGATAAAACAAATAAAATCTCATCCTGGTTATTCGCGTGCCAATGCTGTCACTTAAGAAAGAAGAAAAATTAAAATGTCGCTTAGGGGATCCGGACCCGACATGACGTGCAATCCACCTCCGGACCGATCCGACCCGAATTCTGATCGAACCGTATAGATATAAATTCATCCGGACCCGAGAAATCGGGGCTAATTTCCGCTCCCGTCTTCGTTTCTCTCCCGTTTAAACAACAAAACAAAACAATAATACAAAAAAAGGAAAGAGATGGGGAATCCGAGCGGGAAGACGACTGGATTGGTACCGGTCGGTGGAGGCGAAAACAAGGATGATACCTATCAGCCAGCCGCAGCCCTCCCCACACCTCTTCGTCCGTAATATGCTCTGGAAACTAGGTTCTTGCTCCCTTTTTTTTTTTTTTTTTTTGACTTATTTCTTAGATTATCCTAAAACGAACAAGCTAAAATCTAAGTTGATTATACCTCACTAGTGTAATAAAGCTTACATGGCGTAGAGACTGGCATGAACTCAACTAAACCTCAGCTATTGATATCCCAACTGGTTACATAAAGACATGAATAAGATCTCTTTTGATCTTCCCCTCCTAATCTCGGTGCCTATATTTCCTCCTTTGTTCTGTAGTGCCGATATCATTCGTTCTGAATTTGAGCTTTTTGGGCCTATTAGAGATGTCTACCTTCCCAAAGATTTCTCCACTGGGTGAGTATCTGATTGATGTAATGGATTTTTAGCTGCTGTGGTTATTAATTTATGCATAATGGTCCCTGTGTTTTCTTGTTTTTGTCTACGCAAATATTTCCTATGCGAGTTCCATGCAAATGAAGAAATATATTATGTTCCTTGTTTTGGGAGGATTATTGTCAGCTATAGTAACCCTATGAAACACAAGTACCCCAACACCATATATACATGAACATTTTAGTCCTGAACTACATGCACAATGATTAGCATAGAATTTGTGATGTAACTTTTGCTTAATACATGGAAATTTGTGTGGAAATCATTACAAAGTGTTGATTTATCTCATTGCACCTACAATTTATCAAATGCCATTGTACCCTTTTCCCCAACTACAATAGTCTCTAGTCATTGTGCACAGTGGAAGTAGGGAGAAATATCACTATGGATAGATATTTGAAGAAAGTGCTGAGGGGATAGGTCATAGGGGTTTTATTAGTGATTTGCAGGGGTACACGAGAAATTTATCATTTTTTTTTTTGTAAAATCATCTTCTTTGATACTCTTTTAATAGTGTCTCATGAGCATAATGCCGGACTTATATTAATCTTATAATGTGCAATTAACACACAATTTGAACCTGCTTCATGTGCTCCCTTTTTCGTTTTCAGTAGTGCCACATATCATCACCAATTGATCTAATGCTCACCAGTTCTATTTTTGGCCAATACCAAAGCATACTGGCAGGTACATTTTTATCAGTTGTACACTGAAACTGTTTGAAACCTGTGTCTTTGGTGTTGACTCATGACTTCCACCCGTTGAAAGAGAACTATTAAATTTGCAAGCGTTGACACTGCAATCATGCAAATCTGACCACCCTGTGGTGCTTGTTTTTTGAGTTCTCATAAGTAAACTGTGCAGGTGAAAGAACTCTCAAATAATAAGCAGTCTTCATTTGTGCGCATGTGTCACTGCTGCAGGATGCCGAAAGGTTATGGGTTTATAGTTTCAAAATGGGCGAGGACGCCAAAACTGGCAAAGGAGCACCTAAACCATCGGGTGATAAATGGACAGGAGATCTCTATTGAGTATTCTCAGTGACTCTAAACAGAACAGAAACCTCGGCAGATGGCGCTGATAACTCCGGAACTAGGTATTTCCAATAGTTTCTCTGCCTTATCTAATACCAGTTCAGTCCCTCCCTTGAGCCACTTTTTTATAGCCTAATTACACTGTCACTGCTGTTCAATTTATGATCCCTCTTTCAGAATTTTGTTATAGCATCTTGTGTTTATCTGGTCTCCTATTAAATTGGGTTGCCTATACTAGGCGGAATACTTGGGAGTATTCTGCCTAGACCAAAGGAGTCAAGCAAATAAAATTTGGACTGATATCATCGTTTATACTAACAAACTTCAGAGATCCAACTAGTGGTCAATTTAATTGCCTTCTTTTGTTTTGGTTTTACTTTTATTCTTCTTTTTAGCTTGTTAAGGTTCTGTGATTGTCATTTTAGACTGCTTTGAGAATTAATTTCTAGCCAAAGAATATTGAAGAAACTGAAGTTCAATACCAA
>JAJGRW010002485.1:2500-5000 GCA_025461045.1 Carex parvula | reverse complement strand
ATGGAAATTGAAAAGAAATGGAGCTCCAGTTTCGAAATGATCAGACCTTTGGCACAAGAAGAGGGGGTGATCCATATCACCTTGATTTGGTTCTGCTTCCCTTCTTTTTTCCCAATACCGAGTCGGGTTCTTCTCCTACCAGTATCTAGAATTCAAGAGGCAAATTCTCAAGAAATTCACCAATTTTTTGTTAATAAAAACTTTTGGATTTTAGTCAAGAACTTTCTCAAATTCTTATTTCTTTTTTTATTGATACTGCGCTAATCAATCGCTTTATTTTTTTTTATTTCTTTTTGGATTTTTTTTTAGAATTGCTATGCTAACTAGACATTGTATTATCTATTATTATTTGATATACTAATAATAGTAATGTGAGTGGGTTTTTTTTTTAATACAGAAAAAGAAAAGAAATCAAATGGGATTTTCGTCTCTGAAAAAAATTCAGAATTCAGACTAGACATTGTATTATCTATTATTATTTGATATACTAATAATAGTAATGTGAGTGGGTTTTTTTTTTAATACAGAAAAAGAAAAGAAATCAAATGGGATTTTCGTCTCTGAAAAAAATTCAGAATTCAGACTAGACATTGTATTATCTATTATTATTTGATATACTAATAATAGTAATGTGAGTGGGTTTTTTTTTTAATACAGAAAAAGAAAAGAAATCAAATGAAGAAATGGGATTTTCGTCTCTGAAAAAAATTCAGAATTCAGACTAGACATTGTATTATCTATTATTATTTGATATACTAATAATAGTAATGTGAGTGGGTTTTTTTTTTAATACAGAAAAAGAAAAGAAATCAAATGAAGAAATGGGATTTTCGTCTCTGAAAAAAATTCAGAATTCAGACTAGACATTGTATTATCTATTATTATTTGATATACTAATAATAGTAATGTGAGTGGGTTTTTTTTTTAATACAGAAAAAGAAAAGAAATCAAATGGGATTTTCGTCTCTGAAAAAAATTCAGAATTCAGACTAGACATTGTATTATCTATTATTATTTGATATACTAATAATAGTAATGTGAGTGGGTTTTTTTTTTAATACAGAAAAAGAAAAGAAATCAAATGGGATTTTCGTCTCTGAAAAAAATTCAGAATTCAGACTAGACATTGTATTATCTATTATTATTTGATATACTAATAATAGTAATGTGAGTGGGTTTTTTTTTTAATACAGAAAAAGAAAAGAAATCAAATGGGATTTTCGTCTCTGAAAAAAATTCAGAATTCAGACTAGACATTGTATTATCTATTATTATTTGATATACTAATAATAGTAATGTGAGTGGGTTTTTTTTTTAATACAGAAAAAGAAAAGAAATCAAATGGGATTTTCGTCTCTGAAAAAAATTCAGAATTCAGACTAGACATTGTATTATCTATTATTATTTGATATACTAATAATAGTAATGTGAGTGGGTTTTTTTTTTAATACAGAAAAAGAAAAGAAATCAAATGGGATTTTCGTCTCTGAAAAAAATTCAGAATTCAGACTAGACATTGTATTATCTATTATTATTTGATATACTAATAATAGTAATGTGAGTGGGTTTTTTTTTTAATACAGAAAAAGAAAAGAAATCAAATGGGATTTTCGTCTCTGAAAAAAATTCAGAATTCAGACTAGACATTGTATTATCTATTATTATTTGATATACTAATAATAGTAATGTGAGTGGGTTTTTTTTTTAATACAGAAAAAGAAAAGAAATCAAATGGGATTTTCGTCTCTGAAAAAAATTCAGAATTCAGACTAGACATTGTATTATCTATTATTATTTGATATACTAATAATAGTAATGTGAGTGGGTTTTTTTTTTAATACAGAAAAAGAAAAGAAATCAAATGGGATTTTCGTCTCTGAAAAAAATTCAGAATTCAGACTAGACATTGTATTATCTATTATTATTTGATATACTAATAATAGTAATGTGAGTGGGTTTTTTTTTTAATACAGAAAAAGAAAAGAAATCAAATGGGATTTTCGTCTCTGAAAAAAATTCAGAATTCAGACTAGACATTGTATTATCTATTATTATTTGATATACTAATAATAGTAATGTGAGTGGGTTTTTTTTTTAATACAGAAAAAGAAAAGAAATCAAATGGGATTTTCGTCTCTGAAAAAAATTCAGAATTCAGACTAGACATTGTATTATCTATTATTATTTGATATACTAATAATAGTAATGTGAGTGGGTTTTTTTTTTAATACAGAAAAAGAAAAGAAATCAAATGGGATTTTCGTCTCTGAAAAAAATTCAGAATTCAGACTAGACATTGTATTATCTATTATTATTTGATATACTAATAATAGTAATGTGAGTGGGTTTTTTTTTTAATACAGAAAAAGAAAAGAAATCAAATGGGATTTTCGTCTCTGAAAAAAATTCAGAATTCAGACTAGACATTGTATTATCTATTATTATTTGATATACTAATAATAGTAATGTGAGTGGGTTTTTTTTTTAATACAGAAAAAGA
>JAJGRW010002484.1:0-65069 GCA_025461045.1 Carex parvula | reverse complement strand
CTACTGCACCGTATTGGTCTGAACTGCCTTGTGAAAATCTTTGAAGCATACAAGCACATCACTCTTATTTTTTCATCAGATATAACCAAGTAACACGAGAAAAGCTCAATGAAGCTCACAAAATATCTACAACCATTCACTGCACTCGTAGAACAAGGTCCCCATACATCTAAGTAAATAACATCAAAAACACCATAACTCCTCTTCCCAGAACTACCATAAGAGCTTCTTATGCTTGCCTAGCTCACACGCATCACACAGGAGTTTTTGCTTATTTGCCTTTTCGTACAAAGAGGGGTACAGAAGGCTATAATGCTAACGAAGCTGATGATGCCGCATCAACACCTCTTCCACACTTCTCCCAGATCCCCCTACTCCTACCATCTCCACCATAGATGTCAACGCCGAGTCCATTCCCTCTCTATCCAAGTACCACAGTCCATTATGCCACGTGCCAGTCCCAAGTCTCTGGCCAGTCCTCTTTTCCTGAAAGGTCATCTTGGGAATATAGAAAGAAACAACATTTTCAGTTGAAGTAACACTTGTAGACAATAAGTTCACTGGGAATGAGGGAGCATGCAAAACATTGGACAGAGTCACTGAATCGGTACGTCTCACCGTACCCTTACCAACCACTGGTTGTGCGGTGCCATCCACTGTCTGGATACTCTCTGGGGAGGCTAGGTGAGTACAGGAACAGAACTCACTAGAAACACCTATCACATGTTGGGATGCCCCAGAATCTACTATCCATGCTCCCGATCTAGTGGTAGGTATGGAAGCAAGAGCATGCATATCATGAGCATAAGTAGCAGTCTTATCCCTAGATGATGAGGTGGATGCATCCCCAGTCATACTCTTCTTGTCCTATCACATGCTGTTTTCTGCTTCCTCTTCAACAACTCCAAGAGCTCATGCTCCTCCTTCGTCAAGGCCTGAACCGGCTCTTCCTCCTCCTCGGCTACCATCAGATATGCCTGATAGCCACCTCTATCACCTCTTCGACCTCCATGGCCCCAGCCTCGCCCTTCAGGCTGTCTACATCCACCTGTTTCTCTCCTTAGGTGGCCTAAGACAGGCCTTGCTCAGTGCTCCACTTCGTCACAGTTGTAACACCTGCTTGTCTCCCCCTGGACTCCTGTGATACCTGTGCTCGAGGCTGCTGGAGCTAATAGCATGCCTGGAGTGGAGCTAACCTCAGAATGTAGCCCCATACGACTCTCCTCATGCATCATACCTGCATTCGCCTTCTCAACTTTCTAATTCACGAGTGGGAGATCTAGCTTCATGGGCTGTGAGTGGGCCGACCTTGACCCCTCTTCTTTCGTGGCACTTAGCTTCATGAGCTCCATCAAGGTTTTCACCTCCGTAGCACTTAGCTTTTTGATAATCTCCTCCATCGAATTGGCACTCTCTGCCATCGATCCGACTCGTATTCGATTCTCTCACACCGATCACACCCGATCACGCCTGATCATACGAGTCTAGATCACACACTTGTCTTTCTTCCTCTTCTTGACCCGATCTTGATCCTTCTCACATCAAGATCTAGATCATCCACATATCAACCCTTACCTCGGGATCCGTGGGGTATCGGCCCCCCACTTGGGCCTTCTTCACTATTGGACAAACTGCTCCCCTTTTCGACCTAGAGGAAAGAGAGAGGTGGCCGAGAGTGAGAGGGGCTCGACCTAGGTTTAGAGGTGGTCGGTACTGTAGCGGCGGCCAAACCCTAGGTTCTTATACCAAATTGGAAACCTTAGCTTTATTGATTAATGACTTGGGCTTACAACGCACTCTTACAAATAACACCTAGACTATTCCATAATGGCCTATTTACCCGTAGGTCCCTAGAAAACCCGAAACCTGAAACATACAAATATCTCAACAGGGTCTGGTATGGAGGCTGTCTTGTCGGACCATAAATGTCATGGTCAATATTGTCACAGAACCAAACCTACACTCTTTTTCTGTACTGAGTTTTGGAGGGACATGAAAGGGAGAAGAAGAAAATTGTGAGGTTCTTTGGTTACACCCGAAATTGTTTGGGGCGGGATTAGTGGTGGGGGGATGTGAGTGAAACTTGAAGAAATGCATAGACTGATTCACCTCATTCTTCTCTTCCATTAAGCTTCATGCACCAACTAAATTCGATTTTGGGAGCAAAATAGTAGGGTTCTTTCTTCCCTCTTGCTTCCATTTCCCTTCTTTCAATCCCTCTTACCTAAGAACCCGTATCACCCCAGGTACCTGATGCAAGTGATAAATCCGGACCATTCTTTTAACTTGGCACGAATCTCAAAACAGACCCCTATAGTTTCAATAGAGACCGGATTGAGTTTGGTCCGGCTGGGATTAATCTGGGCTGTCCATTTTTTTGAATTGCACCTCAGGTACATGGGGGACACGGACTCCTCTCCTAAAGCCCAATTGTATAATATGGACATTTTATTGTTCTATTTCTAAATTTTTTTTTTTAAATCCATAATTCCGATTTCAATTACTTTGAGCTAATTAAATTGATACAAGACTTATTTTGTATTTCCTGTGATAATATTCCCCGTCATTTTGTTATAGAAACTAGTCGAATTGGAGTCCCAGAAGAAATTCGTCTAGACAAAAATGCTACGAAGGGCCTTCTCCTGTACACCGACAATGCAACCGACCCACAGATCGTCTCTGCCCTTGTATCTTCATCCTCTCTGCTGGCTCATCAGAACCTCAGCCCTCGAGTGAATCATACACTATCGCACTATGCTGGATCCAGTGGCTTATGTTCAGGCAAGATCCACAAGTATCCCTTCAAACCCTAGCTGAGAAGTCAGCTGGCACTCGAGGTGTCTGCGGTCGGTGTGGGGCCACAACGACCTGGCATATCGGTGCCGGACCTGCGAGCATGACCCCCACCTGTGCGATCTGTGTACCTTGTTTTCAGAACGGGGACCACACTGGCCATGATTACTCAATTATGTACACAGGAGGGGGGTGTTGTGACTGTGGAGATATAACTGCATGGAAACGGGAGGGGTTTTGCAATAAGCATCAGGGGGCTGAGAAGATAGAGCCATTGCCTCAAGTGCTGGCCCGGTCAGTGGGGCCTGTATTGGATACTGTATTGCTTTATTGGAAGGATAAGGTATTGATTATGAATTCTGAAAAGATGGTACTGTTAGTTCACTCTTTGGTTAGTACCTACAGATTTGTATCTGACCACTTTAGGAAATGTATTCATAGTGGTGCACTAAGGGTCTGATGCCTGACAAGCATGCACTGCTATTTACCAGTCCAGTGCCTGAGCAGTATAGGTCTCTGCTCATTACCGTCATATAGTGGTACTGACTCTCCTGAGGACCAGTCTTGTACCAGAAAGGTGTTAATTGATAACGTAGGGAGGTTTGAGGAACCAATACCAGTACCAGTTGTGACCAAAACAGTACCCCCAAGTGCACAAAGAAGTCAAAAGAAAGGATATCATTAAATTGTTTTCTCTGCCATGATTGTCAGGTGGCATCTGCAGAACCTTCTGGGTTCTATTCTCCCAATACCATAACCACCGCGGTGCTGGAAATGCTACTGAAGTTCTGCAGTTCAAGTGAGAGTCTCCTTTCCTTTGTCGCGTCCCGCATTTATGCGCAACCTGACTTGCTGGATCTCCTCTTACGCTGTGAGAAGCTCCTAGAAAAAACCGGTTGTGAAAAAGCTGCATGAGCTTTTATTGAAATTAATAGCAGACCCGAACTTTAAGTTCCAGTTTGCTCTTAGTTTTGTGCGGTATTATCCAGTGACAGTGGGTGAGATTACCAGGGGATCTGGCGTGGGGCCCAATGGAGGTGAATTGTCGCTCATGGAGGAGTACCCATTGTTGGCCACCTTCTCTGTGCAGATTTTCACTGTACCAACTCTGACGCCTCGGCTGGTACAGGAAGTTGACTTGCTGGGTGTCCTAGTTGGGTGCTTGAGAGATGTTTTGGTGTCTTGTGTAGGAGATGATGGTCGTTTACAGGTAATATCTTTTTGTTTCGAGTTAAAAGTTTAATTTGAGAGAATTTGAATTTGAGGAAATGTATAATTTCACAGGTATTTGGACCTTCTCCTTGCACAGTATAAATAGTGTGGATGCTTATTTATAATTTTTTATTGTTACTAAGAGGGAAGCACTTGGCAGGGATAACTAAATTCAAAGTATTAATCACAGTGACCTGCCACAGTAGCAACCTCTCACCCTCCCTTCCCCTCTCTGCAAAAAGAAAAATAACAAACAAACAAACAAGCAAACAAATAAATAATGAGAGAGGTAGAGAGAGAGAGAGATCAAAGTATGGTACCTCTTGCTGATGACTGATACTACATTGGTATGATACCTTGAACCTAATTATGGGTGGGTATTTTGGTAAAAGTAGATCTTGGCAAAGTACCCACTCGGAAGCAAGAATTTAGATACAAGCCTTTCATTAACTATAATTTGCTTCTGTCTTTTAGGCAATTAAATGGGCAAACCAATATGAGTTAATAATGCGCTTAGTAGACGACATCAAGTATGTATTGACCCATGATGAGGTCTCTGTCTACATGGCCCAAAATCGACCTGATATCTCCTCAAAGTGGATCAAAATCCTTCAAACCCTTCAATTTATGGATCCGCATAAACGGGTCACTACAATACACACAGAGGATGAAAATGAAAACCTAGCTGCGCCTTTTGTGCTCGGTCAATATATAGGCAATGTACACAATTTAATAGTTCAAGGTGCATTTTGCAATTCATCTCATGAAATTAAAGAATTCACGGACGTGACACTCTGTGCGAGTTCTTCTTCAATGATGGAGGGGATGCACCGGGATGCCAAAGTCGGGAGATTGTTATCTGAGAGTGATGCTAGTGGCTGTTATCCTGCGGGGTCCCCAGTCCCTTCCACGGCTTTGTGGCTTGTGCTAGAATGCATCAAGGCAGTTGAGATTTGGTTGAAGCCCGAGTTTTTCTCTCACAATACTGATTCAAATTCGAGTTTTTCACTCTCTTCGTCACCAATTAAAGTTGGTCGGTTCGGTCGCATGCAAATTGGGAAAGGAAAAAACATCATCATGAGAACCCAAGTGAACCCTAGTCCGACTGAAAACAAGACACTTCTTTGTAAGCTATCAGACGGGACTTTGGTGTATACTGAACCGGGCACAGAATTTGATGTCAATGGAGGATCCAGTTTGTTCAGACTGGCTACCTGGCCGTGTGTTTCCTTTGATGTGAGCTCTCAAGAGATTTCATTTCACATCCCATTGCACCGCTTTCTTTCTCTACTTCTAAGGAGAGCTATAAAGTGGACTTACGGGGAAAGAGGGTCCAGCCAAAACCCTGACACCAAACCAAATTCTAGCGAAGATAACTTTTTCGGGCAGATTTTGGGCGGTTACAGGTCACCAGGTCTAGCTGCACTTTTGATGGAGCACCCGCTTAGGGTTAGGGTATTCTGTGCACAGGTACGGGCTGGCATGTGGCGCAAGAATGGGGATGCAGTGATACTGAGCGCTGAGTGGTACAGGTCGGTGCAATGGTATTGTAAACTCGACATTTTATTTTTGTCTTTTTCTAAATTTGTGTATTCATGAGTTTGATCAATTCTTACACCAATACAACTTGTCAACATAAGCCCTCTGAATTCTATAAAATGGCTATAATAGACCCTGTTTAATCTCTCTTTCGATAAATCAATGCGAGATGAGCTTTATGTTGGGTAACTTCCAAAAGGATGGACAGTTGGAAAGGATACTGATATAGTTGGCATTGCCAAATTGTGAACCAATCAATTGGAGATATTTGGGGGCTTATTTAACAGAAAGGAGAGAAAAAATTAAGAGCTCAAGTGGTGGGACCTGATCCAACCCACGAGCAGGACCCACTAAGGCATCAGGCTTGCCTGAACTGTGCCTGTTCTGTCAATAATAATTGTAAGAATAGGTTTAAGCTTCCTTCATAATTGTTACGTATTTTTGTTTAAGGCTAGAGCAAGGGTTGGAGGCGGATCTGTTTCTTTTACAATGCTGTGCTGCCCTGGCCCCAGCTGATGCCTTTGTCAGAACAGTACAGGAGCGATTTGGCCTCTCCACCTACACTTCATTAAATGTTACTGATCAAAATGAGTATGTGATTCCCATATTAAGTCATTTTACACTACCGGTCCTTTTAAGTTTGTTTATTCTTGTTTTGTTTATTTGTTCATTTGTTTTGTGTGATTCCTGCTAAATTATGGATTACTTGAGGCTGATTTTGATATCAGATCTTCAGGGGTTCCAAACATGCCTGATACTTTTTTAGTTACCAAAGAAAACACTATCAATCTATACCAACAGCCAACAGATATGGTTATGATCCTGTTTATGATCTGCTACAGTAAAGGTTGAGTAATTTGGTCAAATTTTGAAATGTAGGTATAGCAACGTTGTATTCAAATGTTATGGAGTAAGCTCAGATAGTTTAAGGACATCTTGTTACCAGGCCTGACTGCTGCTAGTCTGTAATTAACATGATTAACTTCTCCTTGCTGTTTTTATTATCTAGGTATGAGGCGGTGCTTGTACAGGAGATGCTAACCTTTCTAATACAACTAGTGAAGGAGAGACGATATTGTGGCCTCTCAGCTGTCGCGAATTTAAAGAGAGAGATAATTCACAAATTATGCATAGGTGATGTCACCCACAGTCAGCTGGTCAAATCTCTCCCTCGTGACCTCTCGAAAAATAAAAATCTCCAGCAGGTCCTTGATTCTCTTGCAGTTTATTCAAACCC
Source organism: Carex parvula (assembly GCA_025461045.1). Classification (NCBI taxonomy): domain Eukaryota; kingdom Viridiplantae; phylum Streptophyta; class Magnoliopsida; order Poales; family Cyperaceae; genus Carex; species Carex parvula. Next base: position 58,288 of record JAJGRW010002484.1, on the reverse strand, counting down.
TTCTGGGATGAAGCAGGTATATTTTGATAAAAGATTTATGCTTTGATAAATTTTAGGGTATATTGTTTTGTTAATGGAATAAAACCCAGTTGCCATAAGAAAAAAAGGTGTGTGGCGGGGGGAGGGGGGGGAGACTTGGAGCTGGTGCCATGTTATGATAATTCTAAAATTTGACTCTGACTTTATCAGTATTCCCAATCTAATCAGTTATTTCTTTAGAGAATTTCTGGAAAGCAGTAGTTTGGTGATCCTTATCTTCCTTTTTAACTTTTATTTGAATCATTTGAATTATGACAAACTGTTCACATGCACCAGGGCAAATACTCTCTGAAAAAGGAGCACTGGAAGGAGCTTGACCTGTATCACCCGAGATGGAACTCGCGAGACTTGCAAGCCGCTGAAGAGAGATACTTTCGGTTTTGCAAAACCTCCCCTCTCAATTCCCAAATTCCAAAATGGACCCAGGTATTTAACCCGTTAAACCACATATACAAAATTGCCACTGCCCCAGCCACTCTAGAAATTGTGCGTGCTGTGTTGTACTACTCAGTTTGCGGCGAGTTGGCACCAGTATCTCGTGCACCTGAAAATGTTTTGGTGGTGGCGCTACACCTAACCTCTCTAGCCCTTCAAATTTGTGAATTGGAATCTAAATCACAACTGGGTTCAGAATCATTACCCTTTTTGAAACATGCAAGTGAGGAGTTTGGCTCAGAAAAGGATTTTGGCCGAAAGCAAAGTCTGGTTTCGTTGCTGTGTGTGCTGAGGCGAAGGTACAAGGAAGAAAATGAAAATGGAAGTGGAACTGGACATGGAATTGGCAAGTTTTCTAACGTGCTAGGTTTGATCGAGGAGTTGTTGAAGAAATTTGCAGCAATGAGCGGGGAGTGTATGGCTGTGGTGAGAGAAGTCATGCCAGATCTGATAGTTGACATGATGGGGCCTTCAGGTCAGGGAGTGAGTTTGACGTCCAGGACCAGCATGGGTTCAGATTCTAACTCAGATAAGAAGGCAAAGGCACGTGAACGCCAGGCTGCTATCTTGGTAAGAAAATTGCTGTAAAATTATTCTTTTTCTGAACTTCATTCTATTATGTGCTTCTTTGTGGTTGCTACCATGAGGCATCAATTTCCAGTTTCGGTTAATTTTTTTTATTTCATTATATTTTTTGTTTTGAATCCTGAAGCAACCCTTAGTTTATCCAAAATACAACAAAAAATATATTTATATAAAACTTGATCAAAGGAAGTGCTAGGTACTTGAACTGCGGGTCTGACAGAATAATAAGAAACATTGATAATTAGATAATGAGATACCGGATTTATTTGGTTAGTCATCCACTTTAGAAATCTAAAATAAATTAAATAAATATTAGGCTAAAATGAGAGCCGAGCAATCAAAATTCGCGGAGACCTTCAAGAGTTCAGGAGATGAGGCAACAGAAAATCATAAACCTGACAAGGAGAAGGCCGAAAGCAGCAGTGTGGATGTTCAACAAGAAGAACCCTTGCCTGTTTGCTCTCTATGCCATGACCCATCCTCTACTCAGAGCCCCTTGTGCTATCTCATTCTTCTCCAGGTATGTTACCTTATGCTTGCCAACTACATGCAATTCTACTACATTAACTGTAGTTGCATTTGGAAAAGGACCTGTTATGATTTAGGACATGAAAAGCAATTTATCCTTGCAACTTGTAAAGGATCAAAAGGTACCTGTACCAGATGAGTTATATCCTGCAGCATATTGTTCATACTATATAATCACTGACATCAGCAGTTGTGGTCCTGAGTTTAGTTTTTGAAGTTCATATTTCTTGAGGTATGTAATTGTAGTTACCTTGCTAGATGTTTCACTTGTTATATAATAGCCAACAAGTAGAATTCTAAACCATCTTTCTTTAACTATGTTTCATTTTAAACCAGAAATCAAAACTTCTGACCTTTGCTGAGAAAGGAACCCCATCATGGGATGAAGGATCGACCTCGTCAGATATTGGGTCAGTCTCCTCAGATCCGTCAGAGGAACTTGATAGCCCCTTTAGTCCTAGCTCGGGTATCTCTCTAGAAGAATACTCATTTGAAATAGACCCTTCTTCTGACGATGAGTCCCCACAGCTCCCTGCTATGACGCCCCTTCAAACCATAAATCCTAATCTGAACCCTAGTTTGAGTGGGTTTCACTCTCTTGACACAATAGAAGAGGAGATATACAACTCGATCTTACAGGACCTCAGTAAGGACGTCCGTGACACTGAAAAGGGCAAAATTACAAAAAGTCCATCAGTGTCTGGGGTGTATGCTGCATGCCTCAAGAGGGACGCCTCGAAGAATTGTGAAAGTAGTAAAATTACGAAAAGCCCCTCAGCGGGCTTACGAGCTAGTACCTTGTTCTCTATGCAGAGCGGCACAAGCCTGGTGTCCCCTAAGAGAGAGAAAGTTACTGGGTCGAGTTCTGGTTTGGGGAAGACCCGGTTTGGCCCGGTCAATAGTGACGGGGTACACATATCGTCATGTGGCCATGCAGTACACCAAGAGTGCCACGAGCGGTACCTCTTTTCTCTCAAGCAACGGTAAGATTTTTCTTTTGTTTATTTTATCTTCTAAAATTGGGCAAGTTTGATATGTAGTACAGTCAGCTCTGGTTTTGTCACCCTCTTATGGTTTTCTTTTGTTTCAAGAACTCTTCACTATATGACGGCCATGGTGTTTTTATGTGTTTGTAATACATGACCAGTACTCCCAAAATCTATTCTATTTTATTGCTCTCTTATGATGTTTTCAGATTTGTCAGGAGACTTGGTTTCGAGGGAGGCCACATAGTTGATCCAGATATGGTAATCTGTCTCTCTCTACCCCTCCCCCTGTCCTGTTTTAGCAAGTCTTTAGTCAAGAAAGCATCTCTACCTTTACTCTATTTAATTTACTAAATTAATTTACTTCCTGTCCATCTTAGATATAAATTATTAAGTTACTGCAGTCTGATTATAGAAAAGAGTTAATTTAAAAGGATATTTTAGTTGTCAGTCATTGTCATAATCTCTCCTTGTCTCTACCCTATAAAGCTTATTACTATTGTTTTCTTGAATTTATAAATTAGAAGTTATTTTCTTACGCGTAGTCTCTCTCTCTAGGGTGAACTCTTGTGCCCAGTATGCCGCCGCTTCGCAAACTCCATCCTCCCGGCAACTCCGCACATTTGTTCCAGATTTGCACATCTGCTTCCTGCAAATCTACTTACTGGTACTGCCTCCTCCCCCCTTTCGCTTGCTCTATCTCTCCTCCAATCTGCCTCAAAAACTGTGGGGAAAGAATCCTTCCTTAAAACTATCTCCAGCATCCTTAAGACAATCCCGGACCCATCTTTGGAACCTTCTATCAAGAAGCTTGGTACACTATACTTTCCCCAAAGTAGCACCAAGTTCTCCTCAGATGACCGGTTGAGCGAGTCACTCTTTTTGTGGGACACTATGCGATACTCCATCATTTCCACTGAGATAGCAGCCCGAGGCCGAAAGAAGAGTTGTGTGGAGGCACTGAATGGAGAATTAAATTCTTCAAGTGGGTTTATATTGTCTCTATTGTTTGGAGTGGCTCGAGGTGCTCGAAACTTAAGATGCACAGAAGTGCTGTTGCGGCACAAGGGCCTTCAGTTACTTGCTGGGTCAGTGTGTTTTGGTTTGACTGGGGCTAACGACCTTTCAAATATGAGCAAGAGGAGAGGTGAGAGAGTTGTTTTTTATGATACTGTTCCAGATTGTTAGTGTTTATGTTCTGTATAGGCTGGATACTTTTAAAGGCAAGGCATTTGAACATGCAATGTACCGGTTTGTTATGGTTTATGTTAGGCCACTTGGTTGAATCTGGGTCAGGATATAGCCTTCATGACTTGGTGCCAACAGAATTTTAAAGACAAGTTTCAAAATTCTAATAAGGATATTAAGAACTCATAATGAGCACATAAAAAATAATGCATAATAATCACAGGTAATTAGAGTTACCAGGCAGTGAGTTTGGCTGTATTTATCTACCTCATTTGAACCTTAATCTAGAACTAAGCCCCACTACTACTAATCACGGTAAAGTATACTGGTCTAACCATTCTGATTGTCTGCAGGTATGTTTGCATCAATTTCAGAGGCTACAAGTGAAGGAGAGATGTATCCCGATATGCAGTTCTGGAAGCTGATTGCGGATCCGGTTTTATCTCGGGACCCGTTTTCTTCTCTTTTGTGGTCCCTCTTCTGCCTCCCCATCCCATTTCTCTCTTCTGATGAATTTTTCCTTCCTTTTGTACACCTCTTCTATGTCATCTGCCTAGTTCAGGTAAACATCAATCACTTCTGCTTCCCTTTTTTCCAATGATCTGTGTTTAAGTGATCCGTCCTTAATTGTATAATCAAGGGAAAATTTGATGCCAAATAGTTGGGCTAAATTGTGCGGTAGTCAAGGTATTGTTGACTGATTTAGGTCTACCTGCAGGACAATTCAATTTTATTAAGCTTCATTGCTGAAGTGAAGCTCAACTGATTACTTAAGGGTTGCTTCAGCTTGAATGCGCTTAAGCTTCAAGATACTGCTATTGAGATTGTTTCTCAAATGTTTTTTTGTAGGCCTTGATCACATGCTACACTCATTCAATCATCGACACATCATGCTTCTCCAATTATCCCATTCATGATATAATGAAATCCATGTCCAGCATTGACTTTGTAAAAACCTTTTTCATCTCCAATTCGTGTGACCCGTTTTCTTCCCCAATAGACAGCCTTCGCCGCCTTACCTTCCCTTTCCTTCGTCGATGTGCCTTGCTGCACAAGATGCTGACAACAGCGGCCAAGGGCCCGTTATATGACAATTGCACCATTTGGGAAGGGTCAGGCCTCAATCTGTCGCGAGACCCATTAGACCGGGCTCGTTTTGTGAAAATGGAGCTAGAGGGAGTGAGGGAACTGGAGGCCGCCTTTCGAGTGCCTCCACTGGAGACTATCTTGAAGGATGAGGTGGTGAATGGCTTAGTCTTGAAATGGTGCCGCCATTTCTGTGAGGAGTTTAAGAATTTTGAGAGCATGGCACCCTTGTATTGTGTACCAGCTGTCCCATTCAGGCTCATGCAGCTACCAATACTTTATCAGGATCTACTACAGAGGTAATCTTTGCTGAATTTGAGGACGACTACACCACTCTTTACTGCTATGACAATGCTAATAAAGAAATCCCAGTAATTGTCGTATCAATATTTGTCTATTTGGTATTTGTCCCTGGTTATATCCTACATTTTGCACTCTCATTAATTTTTTTTTAAATGTCAATATTTTTTAAGCTTTTCCTTTTAATTTTTTTCTTCTATTTATATATTTATTTTGGTGGGCTGTTGGATGAATTAAAAATTTCAGATACGTGAAGATGCAATGCTCAGAGTGTGCCAATGTACCAGACGAGCCTGCACTATGCCTCTTGTGTGGGAAATTGTGCTCCCCCAGCTGGAAATCTTGTTGTCGGTAATTGCAGAGCTGACCTTCTTTTTCCTTGGAAATATAAGGCCATGCGTTATTGGCTTGTAGTTTAATTCATTGCTGTACATTTGTTTTTATTATTCTAGGGCTGGTAAATGCCAGAATCATGCACTAGCATGTGGGGCCGGTGTCGGTGTTTTTCTGCTTGTCAGGGTTTGTATATTTTCTCTTCTTTCTCTTTGGATTTTGTTAGAAAAAATCTTTTGTACTCCATTTGTTTCTGACAAGGTCTTGTATTAAAATATTTTTGCCAGAAAACGACAATTTTATTGCAAAGATCCGCAAGGCTTGCCTTTTGGCCATCTCCTTACTTGGATGCTTTTGGTGAAGAGGTAAAGCTTGTTATATATCAAATATAGAAAAGAAAATGAAAAGAAAATGTCACAATGAAATCAAGATTATCATATACCCAGTCATAAAGTGGTTAAAATTTTCACAATGCCTTCACTTAAACAAGTAATCGACGTATGGAACCATTTTGGTCATGATGTCACTGTTTCGATATGACTGGTACTGCACAGTTACATGACATGTTTTCTTCACAAATATGAAAATGTCCAAATTTTAATCTTTATATGGTTGTATTTTTCCAAATACCCTATGCTTTGTAATTGTTTGGTTGTGCAGCTGAACTTTTCTTTTGTACTCCGTTTATCTATTTTATTAGTTATTATATATGATGTAATAATTATTACTATTGTTTTGATTGTTCTATGTAATGTTTTTTAAACAAAGGATCATGACATGCATAGAGGAAGGCCCTTGTATCTCAGTGAAGAGAGATATGCTGCTCTAACATACCTGGTATGAACCTTTTCCAAAGATACACATATATCACTGTAAATCAACAAAATTGCACATACACCTGAAAAACAAAGTATGTGGCTCCTACAAAATATAGGAAATCTACCTTCTCGGCTCCTGTTTGTCTCTAGACAAATTTTGTTGAAGAAATGCTTGTTTGAGACAACAAAAGTTTTGAGGTTTATGTAGGGGCATAATAAAATTTTCAAATCTTGAATGCTATTCACAGGTGGCATCTCATAGCCTTGACCGCACATCTGAAGTGCTTCGTCAGACAACTATTGGCCTCTATTCCATAGACTAGGGTTATGGACAGAGCTGAGAAGTTTGAAATCTGGAAAGGCACCTGTTGCTCTCTAGGTATGAAACTTTATGATCATAGAACATTTTCTTTTTCTGGTGTCTCTTTGTTGAACTGTATTATTATTTTCTCAAGTCTCTCCTCTTGGGTTTATGGTCATGGCTGGTATGTCATCAATAGGTACCGCCATGCTTCAGGTCCACCAGATTGGTACCAGCAAGAATTGTTCTTGTTTGATACTTGTCGGCACAAAAATTGTTCTCTTTGTTGAACTGTAAATGGTTCATGTGCAAATAGAACCACTGAATACTAATTTTAACTGAGATCAATAAATGCACTTGTTTTGTCTTTTTTATTTTTATTTCTCAGATAAGAAATCAAGAAAGTACTTGCCAGGTTTGTACATGGATCGTCCATATCAACTCAACCTCTCTCAAGCCTTTCCATCTTAAGATTTCATGTTAAATGTACATAAAACTGTTCAAGCGTATCATCCTTTTTTTTTTTCCTTTTTTCTTCTTGTTTATTAGATTATTTTGTTAATGTTGAATCTACCAGTAAGTTATTTCCTCTAATAGTTTACTCAATCGCTCTTCCATTGTTAATTTCTTCTTGAGTTTTGGTGTGCTTGGTCCCCTGTTTAACTTGTGTATTAATAGTGTAATGTATCAGGCCTAACGTGTTGGCTTTAAGTCTATACTGCGCCGTTTTAATTTGGGCCTCATATCTCTCTTTAAACTCGCAATTTTGTGGAATCTTTATTTCCTCCAATTGGAATCTGCCCCGTAAGTCAGCAAAACCGCTGTTTCTATCGCGGGTCTCGCTCAATCAATGCAGTGGGCTAGAGTCAGATATATCTGTACCAGAATCTTGGCCTTGTCTGCCTCTGCTATTGAAAAGCGTGACGCAAAAGATATTCCGAAACTGTGCATACAATTCTGGATCTATATGATTACAATTGTATGTGATCCAATGAACAATCTAAATGGCCATAATGATCAGAAACAGATAATGTTACTGCAAACATGTTTTTTTTTTTTTTGCTTACATCAAGCCCGTAGGCAAAATTACAACATATATCATACTCCTCCCTCCCAATTACTATTACTCAGAACCCATAAAAGAAGTTTGCAAAAATAAAGGAAAAGTAAAACCTGAGTAGTCCCACCCATTTCCTCTTCCTAATTTTGCCAAACTATCTGCTATCATATTACTCTCTCTATGAATAAAAGTACAATCAAAATCCTTATAACCTTAAAAAGCTCTCATGCCTTCTAAAATTTCTTGAATGCTCTCCAATCTGCTTCAATGGGAGGCCTTAACGAAGTACAGGAAGTTGCTAGCACTTGACAGTCTGTATAAAACATACATGAGTTTATATTCATGGTGGCAACCTTTTTCATAGCTTGTACCAAAGCAATTGCTTCTGCTTGCTGGGCAGCAAGCTCTCACTCCAGCAGATCGATACTCTATCAGCGAGTCTCCCTTACTTTTGCAAAAACTATTTGAATTAGGCTTACCTGAAGGTCGTTCACTAAAGGCGGAATGCGATTGAAAATTTCAGATGTATACATCCATTATTATGTGCTCTACGAGGATTTTAACCAAATGATAGTGACATGCCAGCTAGTTCGCGTTATCATTTTGTTTTATAGGCCTGATAACCATTTCCAAGAAACTCACTTCCTATACGCCTCTGATAAAATTTTCATATAGTTTAAAATGCATATTTGTTTATTATAATTAAACATATTTGTATCTTATGTTGATGTATATTTGTCTAATGCGTTGATGCACACTTATTCACTCCATTTAGTTATAATTGTTGACAATTATCACACGATCTTGATTAAATCAAAATGCATTTTTTGACATGTATTGAGGCCTTTCAAACGTATTTGAACTTTTAAAATACACAGTTAAATATTAAATGAATGCACATATTATTGGACGATGTATATTTATTCAACTATTTTTTTTTTTGTAAAATTAAGTCGGGAAAATGTTGAAAGATGTTTTGGGGGTAGGACTTAAGGACTCGAAGAATACATATATTACACCTTGTTTAATTTTTCTCGGGGTATCATAATTTTCACAATGGACTTTGTTACCAGTTCCAACAAATTAGTTTGGCATAAAAAAAAGAATCGCAACGAGAAGATATTCTAAATAAGAAAAATCGTATACTCCGACGTTGCCAAAAGTATTTTGTATCATCCATTGACATTTACGATCTCTTTCTGTGAGTTCATAAGCTATAATTATCTTTTGAGTGTATCTTTACAAACTTGAACTGTTGAACTTAGATAACAAAATCAGATACGCCAGATAATGTTAGACCAGTGCTAATATTTACTAATTCGAGGTTTACTCGAGTCTTCTTAGTCCTTCAAGAAGTTTATTCACGTGCCATAAAGGAGTCTGTCTCTTACAAGAATAAAGGGTCAGCTTATCTCAAAGACTCCATAAATTTAACTTAGAAAGCTCCTTAATTTCGTAGAGCTAGAGCTGCTATTTTGACCAAAATTATGTTAGACCTTAATCCTCTTAGCAACTCACCTAATTTTAATTAATCTAATTTTCTAGTTGCTACTAAAATTTAATTATCATAATTTCTATAGATTACCGTAACTAGGTTGCTTAATTTATGGAACGCGCTTCACATAGTAAATGATTAACATAAATCGATCTAAATTATAACTAATTATTTAATAATTTTTAAAGAGGAGGAATCACTCGATAATGGTTATTTTGACAACCTGACAATGAATTTTAAAAAATAATTGAAAATTAAACAATAAATTTGTAGGTACGTTTTGTACCTTAAATTTCATGTTATTTACTGTATTTTTTTATTAATATCCAAAATTAATTATACTCAACTTAGCTGAGTTTTTTTAAAAATGTCCAAACCGGCCTGGCCGGTTGGGATTTAAATTTGACTGGCCATTTTTTGGCCGGTCAGGAGGTTTTTTTTTTTTTTTTAAATATTTGTTAGATTACTTCTTTTGATGTATAATTAGCATAATTATACTAAAATATGCTAAATTACTTGAAATTATGTTAAATTACGCTAAATTACGCTAAGAGAGACGATATCTTCACTAAGAAGGTGAAAAACGACGATGAAGGTGAAAAACGACGATGAAACTTCAAACGGCTATAAAACAGCGCTCGAATGTCCGATTTCAGCAAATGACCACTTTTCGGAAAGCTTGCGAAAAGATGCATGTGTCGGTGACTGCTTTGCCGTTTTTCGAAATTAAGAATTGCCAAAAACAAAGGGAAGAGCTCAAAACTTGAGTTGAAGTTTTCGATTAAGATTTTCATTTCTATTTTTCGATCTAAGTAACTCAGTAAATTGGTTATATAATGAACTTGTAGAATACCAATTTTTACTATTTTTGGAATTTTTTACTATTTTTTATGATTTATGAAAGATGTCACAAATTCGGCCTAATTTAGCGTAATTTAGCGTATTTCAGTATAATTAGCGTAATTTAGCGTAATTTAACGTAATTTAGTGTAAATTTAGCGTAATTAGCGTAATTTACTGTATTTTAGCGTAATTTAACATAATTTCAAGTAATTTAGCGTATTTAATATAATTATGCTAACTATACATCAAAAAAGTAATCTAACAAATATTTAAAAAAAAAAACCCTCGTGACCGGCCTTAAAATGGCCGGTCCTAATTTTTAATCCAATTGGCCATTTTTTTGGCTGGTTTGGACATTAAAAAAAAACCCAGCTAAGCTGGGTATAATTAATATTTTATAATTAATTTTGGATATTAATAAAAATTGCGGTTATTTACTTCTAACATATACATTGCAAACTTTATGATTTCTATCAATAAAGCAAATAATACAAATATTCAATCAAGTCTCAAATTGTATTATGGTATCTGAGCAAAATTGATCCGTATCGCTTAATCCAGTTTGTGTATCAGAAAATATTGCAAAGTTTTGCAAAATGGCAAAATCACATTGTTCAGTCAGAGACGATGATGCCCATGGCGGTATCAGCCACCAGTTAGTCCGAAATTTTTATTAATAGAAAAAATAATAAATTAATGTCAACATAGAATAATAAATTCGTCAGATTTTCAAATCTAACAAAGACGTTACTGTTCGTAATGGCCCGATTACCACCTTATTTTCCGATTACCAACCGTAATCTCCTGGCCGTTGTCATCCAGGACGTCCAGAAATGCGCCGAAAAAAAAAGAAAAATGTGGCCGTTGTTAACCATAACGGCCAGGTGAGTCCCGAAAAAAAAAACAAATAACTGAGGCCGCTATCGTTCGCGACGGCCAGGAGAGGCTCGGAAAAAAAAAATATTTCTGGCCGTTATGGACAATAACGGCCTGTCGGCAGTACAGTAAAACCCCTGAACGTTATTTTCCATAACGGGCAACGTCCAAGACAAATTTTTAGGCCCCAGCGGAGAAAAAAGTTAACATCTGGACGTTATTCTTATAACGTCCAGATGATCTATAAATTGCGCGCACCTCTGGCTTAGTCTGTACAACTTCTGAAAGAGTATCTCTCTCTCCACTAATCTTAAAAAAAAAAAAAAATTCTCCCTGTAAGAAAAAAAATTACGGCTTGTCGAAGACCTCTTCCGTTGAAAATAAAGAAATCATCAATACAAAAAGTAAATTTTCAATTATATGTCATGTATTTACGTTTATTATTTATATTGGATGAATATCAAAATTATTTGATCATTAGTTAAAATAATATTAGTAATGTTAGTAATGTTAATGTTAATGTTAGTGGTAATGTAATGTTGTAATATTAGTAATGTTAATGACAATTTGTAAAAATATTAGTACAAATATTAGTAATGTTAGTAATTTTAATTTGTAAAAATATTGTAAATTTGTAATGTTAATTTGCAGAAAATATTAGTAATGTTAGTAAAAATATTAGTGATGTTAGTTTGTAAAAATATTAGTAATGTTAGTTTGTAAAAATATTAGTAAAAATGTTAGTATTGTTAATGTGTAAAAAATATTAGTAACGTTAGTTTGTAAAAATATTAGTAAAAATATTAGTAATATTAATGTTAATTTGTAAAAATGATAGTAATGTTAATTTTAATTTGTAAAAATATTAGTAATGTTAATTTATAAAAATATTGTAAAAATATTAGTAATGTTAATGTTAATTTGTAAAAATTAGTAATGTTAATAATTTAAAAAATAGTAATGTTAATATTAAATAATTTGAAAAATATAAATAAATAAAGAAGTTCACATTTGCATGCTTAATTAAATTTTGTTTTTGAACTAAACTTGTAAAAAATTATTAGTTTAGATTTTTAATAACTATTGTGTTGGGTAATTAATTAATATTTATTGTTCATTAGTGTCAATATTTTTTAAATTTATTTTTTTGGACGAGAAGGATGGACAGTAACAATCGAGGTAAGAAAGAGAGCAACCGAGATCGTCGCGTAGCGAGAGGAGGTTCAATTAGTGATCGAGATAAAAATGAGGAAAAAAAGTACAAGTGTCAAGTATGTCGTGATTTTCTTAATTGTGTGACATGTAAGATGGAGGAATGGAGTAGACGGCATGGTCGGTATGAAATTTCAGACGATGACTTTGTGGAAAACCCCTACGGCTTTGGTTTGAAAAAGAAGAAGGTTGATCCAGAGCCTCCAGCATCGGACGATAAGTTTGTTCCGTGTACTAATACTGGTAAGGCCACCACTTCGTCTGCTGTGACTGATCCAGATCTGACAAATTCCGATGATGACTTTGTTCCATGTACTTTCAAGGCTCGTTGTAAGAAGTAGTAGTACTTATTAGTAATGTTTGTTGTAAGTAGTAGTACTTATTGTAAGAAGTAGTAGTACTTATTAGTAACGTTTGTTGTAGTACTTATTAGTAATGTTTGTTGTAATAATAAATTATATCTAATTTATTCATTATTGTGCAGGCTAAATCATCAAAATAATTAATCACGCTCATGGTGAGAGTTCATTTCGGTGGTGAAATACGGCAAGGTCGTAAAGGAGCAGAGTACACCGAATCTCCTCGATTCACATTGATGGCAACTAGTGAGCAAGGTTGGCATGATGTGAAAGGTGAAATTTATCGCCAGCTTGGATATTCTGAGAGTGAGTACAACCTAAAAACACTTGCACGGGTTAATGTTGGTACAACAACTCGGTGTTATTATGAGATATTAGAAATCGTGTGCGATCAGACGTGGCGAGCCATTTATGACCAAAGTATGCTTGCCAGGACCCAGTATTTTTTTGTCGATTTGTACATTAAGTTAGTTCCAATTGTCGGTTCGATGCAATCACAATTATTCATTGATAATGTGTTACCAGAGACACAACCAGAACCTGGACATACCCAATACAGTGTTTCACAAGCGGGTCCCAGTCTATTCGAACCCTATCAGACACAGCAAACACCGAGGCGTGACCTTTATCTGAGTCCTTATTCCGATGTAAACGACTTGTCACCGCCTGTTCAGCCAGATATGGGTTGGACAGGGTACAATAATTAGGACAGTCCATGGGTTGAACCGCCGAGGGCCCGGGATCCTTGTAATAATGCAGACGACGTACCACAAAGTGACGACGAAGATGACGCTGACTCATGTGAGGATGATGCCGATTGGGATTCCGAACCTGATTCAGAAGGGGATGTCCCGCCTGATACGCAGAGACAATCGCAAACACCACGTGTTCAGGCTCGACGTTTTCCCATATCTGATCGCTGTACAAGTCACCCGGTGGGAAGTTTCAATGACACCTCGGGATTCCAGAAAGCAGATGTATCTTACTTCAGCAGGACCCAACACGTTCATGATCCACTTGGTGTAGGTAAGGAGTACTCTTCAAAAGAGGCTCTGCAGTTGGCCATAAATGATTATCACATCAGAAATAATATTTAAATAAAAACTACTAGTAGCAATAGAACTCAACTGATAATGGAATGCAAGAGCAACAGGTGTATGTGGCGTTTGTATGCCAAGTCTGGCATATTTTCATTTAAGTGGGAAATTAAAACAATTAGAGCACCACATACGTGCCAGGCCGATGCTTCTCGTACCGATCACTCACAATTAACTACAGAAGTGATTGCCGATGTTATAAGACAAAATATTAGGGAAGATGCTACAAAAAACATTAAAAGCATTAAAGGGCTAGTCCGTCAGAAATACGGGGGAGTTATTCCCAAATATAACAAGCTGTGGCATGGCCGAGAGCTGACAATCGCACAAATATTCGGTAGTTGGGAAGGCTCGTACAACCTTCTCACCCCATTGTTGGAAGCAATTAAAAGATCAACTCCTGGAACAAAATATGGAGTTGCGCACGAACCCATGGAGGATCCGCTAAAAAGGTTGTTCAAGGCAGCTGTGTGGGCTTACGGTCCGTGCATTGCTGCAGTGCCTCATCTCAGGCCAATCATTAGTATTGATGCATGTTTCCTGTCTGGCCGGTACCAAGGGAGACTGCTGGCGTGCGGTTATGATGCAGAGAACCAGTTGCTTCCTCTGACTTTCGCATTAGTCGAGGAAGAGAGATTCGAGACATGGGGATGGTTCATGAGGTGGTTGTGTTGGGAGGTAATTGGTAATAGGTTCATGTGTGTTGTTTCTGACCGGCACATGGGAATCAAGAAAGTATTCACCGATAGATACGGTGGTTGGTACGAGGATGGCGGCGAGTGAGTTCACAGATTGTGTTCGCAGCACGTCGCCGAGAATTTCATGAAAAAGGTACACAATAAAAAAATCTGCGAACTATTTAAAATACTTGTGAACAAAAAGAAGCCACGGAGGTTCGAAGAGTTTTTCGAACTATTGCGGAAGAAAAGTCTAGATGCAGTTGCATACCTAGAAAATGTCGATATACCAAGATTCCAACCATAATGAGATCCCTAAACCATGGAAGGTGTATCAGAGCATGGACGGCGGCCCCCGCTGGGGAATTATGACTACTAATGGATCTGAATCGTTGAACACTGTATTCAAAGATAGTCGACGACTGCCAGTCGTTGCACTCGTGGAAGACACATATTACAAGTGTCTCGCTTGGTTTAACCAAAGACGAGCGAAAGCAGTGGCTTGCATAGCTGATCAGCAACTTTGGTCAGCGCGGGTTGAAGAACTATTAACAAAAAGAATCGGGAAATGCTTACATATGCGTTCAATGCCAGTTGGTGAGCACGGTGAACACGAGGTCAGGGTCAGGGATGAGAGAGTCGTATACAAAGAACGAGATGAGAATTTAGTTATAGAAGGGAGACCTTCAAGTATAGGGTCGACATACGTGACGGAAACAGAGCAGAATGTGTATGTCTCAAGCCACAACTTACAGGTATACCGTGCGCCCATGTTCTCGCTGTGTGTCGGGACCGGAGATACAACCACAATTTATTCGTGCATCATTTGTATTCCATGACCAAACTCGCTAAAACTTGGAGTGGCCAATTCCACGGCTATGCCAACCAATGTGACTGGCCAACCATAGCCGGTCCAAAAATTATTCCGGACAAAGACAGAATAAAAAAGGGTAGGAGAATGCACAACCGTATAGTCATGACGATGGACGAAATGGAAGGAAGGAGAGTGGGACACCAAGCTAGACGTTCTACGTCCAACAGGCGTGCAGCAGGTTTGTTAATTTTATTTTCAAACCCTAATTTTGATGTCATTCTCATTGGAAATATCAATTTTCAATGTTGTTTTATTGGTTCAGAGGCTTCTTCCGGACGGGGCATGGGACAGCAAGCGAGACGTTCTATGTCTGACATACATGCAGCACGATGATATTTTAAATTAAATTTATTTGTTTTATCGATCTTATTGAAAAGTTGTCCGAACTTTGTAATATACTTTGTTATCTATTTTTTTGCAGGAACCTCTTCTAGTTACATGCGGAGATGAAGTGATATAACACTCGTGTATTTAGTAATTGTTGTTATGTATGCATAATTTTGTAATTTGTTTGGACATGATACTTCTAGTTTCATTTATATTCGTATTTTGGTATTTGTATTTGTATTTGTATTTTTGTATTCGTATTTTGTTGTTTATGCATAATTTTGTTTATGCCGAACTTTAAATCTATTTTTTAATCTTTAATTGGTCGAACTTCAAATCTATTTGTAATTTGTATTTTGTTGTTTTTAATTTTTAGTAAAAATTTGGCGAAGTGCATTTTGTAATTTTGACAGCACCATAAAACCAAAACACAAAAACCAAATCCGAAAACCAAATATCCAAACCGAATTCATCATGGCCGAATGTATCATGACCGAATTCATCATGACACAAGCATATCCCAACGGCCCGATCCCAGAATACAAGCATACAAGCACAAAAACTACAAGCATACAAGCATAAAAACTACAATAATCATACAAGCACAAAAACTAACATAAACTACAATAATCATACAAGCAAAAAAACTAACATAAACTAACAAATGGTCATACAAGCACAAAAACATAAACAACCGTTCATCAAACAACATACATGAAATGAAATACCTAGTCAAAAGTGAACTTGTCCGGCTCATGGCGCGATCTGCGTGGGTATCTGCGTGCTGGCTCTTCTTGTTGTTGTTGTTGTTGTCCTCTCCTACGCCTCACGTAGACATTATTGTATGCATCAGCACTGAGTGACGGGGTGCTAAATATGCTCTCGACTTCTTGTGTACGTGGCGTAACGACTTGACTAGGTACCGTATCGTCATATGTACCAGTAGCAACTGGCCCGGGCATCCTGAAATGGTCATCCGAATCCTACAACAATCGCCGAGGTCTTTACCAAACATATAGAGACGATTATTTAAATAAAACTTATAATTTCGAAATAATTACCTGGTACACCTAACTTGGTCCTGTATGACCCGTGTATTGCTCATCGTAAGCAGAGGCCTGATGGTATGTCTGGTGTCCAAACTCATCGAAACCGACAAACTCACTCGGTCCCTATAATAAATATATCAGTATTGTAATAAACATTCAACCACGATTTTTTATGATTAAATTTATTACGAGTTTGGAAGAAATACCTCATAGATCTGACTTGGTCCGATGCGACCCATGTGCAACGAGGAATCTTGGACGGGAATGCCATGGTGTGTCGTGCATTGCCCCTCCTGTGTAGGACCTTGCTGGTACCACATTTTGAAGCAACTCTGTCAGTGTTGTATCATCCTAATTGAACTCGTGTATTTCCTACAACAAGCATTTAGTACTCAATAAATGTAGAATCGACAATCAACAACAAAATTCTTACAGTATAGAATAGTTACCTGGTCGAGCAGACTAGGTCCTGTGTTGCCCTGTGCAACACTGTCATGTGTGGCCCCGACATTGTACTCCGGTTCCTACAATAAATATATCACTATTTCAATAAATATAATCGATAATTACTTAAGATTTTGTAAAGTTTTGTACATTTACCGGATCGACCTGAGGAGGTACGACTCGTGCGAGGTAGTCTATCAACCCATCATTCGAGTTTAGCCAATTCTCTCTATAGTGGGGATCATCATTTGCAGGCAAGTCGGGGATGGGTTCTTGACCGGGAGGAATATCACCATATGGAATATCCTCGTAGTTGGCCGGAAGATCGGCCGCTCTCATCATGTCATGGTATTTAGGCTCCATACCATTGTCTCTGAGAAGGCCACAACTCAATCTGAGCAAAAACTTCCCCACCTTTTTAAGAGTCTTTGTTTTGGCCATAGCTATATCGTACGACACTATATTCACTCCTCGTAGTGCCTACAAAATAAAAACAAAGTTAGTAACATATATGAAAGATTAATATCATAAAATAAATATTTTGATGATTGAATTGAAACTTACATCACGTGTGTCTTTCGGGGCACTGGGAATGTACCCTACTTCGTTATGCTCATCCCTATATTCTGAAATTGGATGTTCAAGACCTTGTATGCACCTTCTCGACGAGAAGACATTGTGCATACAATTGTTTTGAAACCAACTCTGATATGAAAAAAGCTGGTCGTCCGACCATAGTCCCGTCGGACCAACCAAGTGATCGGCAGGATGAGATGCCTGTTCTACGTAGGTGTGGTGCTCAGCAGCCCAATCTTTTCTTGTCACATGCACAGTATGATAATTCGATGTAACCGGCGTACCTCGTCCTCGCCCAACGGGGGTGCTACTAGGATGGGCTGTGAATAGCCAAACTGACGCATCACTCGATTAGGATAATGGTGTTCCACTATCCAAAAGTGTATTAGTGGCACAACGGCTAGCCACACCTCTCTGTCATCTTGAACTCGTGCTGGCAACAGAGATGGCTCCTGGTCCAACAGTGCTTTGTAAGGTTTCCATCTTACCATATAATCTTCAAGATCCTACAATTGGCTTCGGAAGTAGCCAGGTCCAACCCGATTGTGAGCTTGATTATATACATGGCGACAGCACCACATCTCCCCGATTGCAGGACACCTGTAATAAAAAATTTAAGATTCTTAATAAACATAAAACACATCAAATTAAAGTATTGTAAAGTTTTTTGTAGTTACCTTTCTGGATTCGGGTAGCCCCAATGTGGAGTCCAATCACCTTTGTTGTTAGGACGGTCGGCCGGTAATCTGGACCAACACCAATGCTGTAGAAGAAGAGTTGGTCCCCACATAGATTTCGTGTGACGCTCAACGGCAACACACAAGTTCCTATAGAGTAGTGCTAGAACAGCACCACCTCAGTTGTATTGCACCGGTTCGTCAAGGTTTCCAAGAAATTGCAGATATATCACCGGAACTGAATCTCCCGAAGAATTAGCAAAAAGTAAAGTCCCGAACAAGTCCAGTATGTAAGCCCGAGTGTACTGGTGTACCTGCTCATCTGTAGGCTCACCCGAATTTTCAGTTGGCATGGCAGCAAATCGATTGCCCAATTCCTTCAAACATATAGAATATCCGGACATCGTGCGAACAACACTTCCATCGGCCGACTGCGATATCTTCTTCTTTTTAAGCACCGCATCCGTACTCCCAACTCCAAGAAGATGCTCCACTAATGCATGCGCATTTGTGTCTGCAAACCCGGTCACTGGAGCCCCCTTTATTGGCAATCTCCACAGACATGACACATCTTGCAGTGTGACCGTCATCTCTCCCACAGGAAGATGGAAAGTGTGCGTCTCCGGTCTCCACCGCTCAACGAGGCCAGTGAGGAGCCCTTTGTCAATGTTCATATCATCCATGCGAGCTATCTGATACAAACCGAGACTACACAAGAATGGGTCGCAGCGCGCGTGGCGTGGAATCACAGACCGGTGGTGTCGAACATCCACCCCGGTATAATCCTGTCATTGTTATACAATTTGATTAAAATCAAAACTCGTAATTCAAACATTTATATCTCTTTATTCAAAAACATGTGAATTTTGGAGATGAGATGATTCATTGAGTAACTTACATTTGTTAGGTAACAGTGCGACCTTATGCTGTGCATGCGGCATCCATAATAAGTTGCTAAAATTCTCTGCTGGAGGATTACTCGGACCACAACTGCTTGACATCCTACATGCATAACATTTTAACCTTAAAATTAAAACAATCTAAATTTTCAAAAATTTACATTTAAACCTAACTCATAACAGTTACGTTTGCATTTACATTTACATTGACATCCTACATCCAACATGTTTGACATCGGGTACAATTACATAAAATTATACCTACCACGTAAAATTATACCTAATCGGATGCAATTTAACAAAATTAAAACTAATCGAATGCTAATTTACAAAATTAAACCTAACAATAACCTAATTACACCTAATTAACCTAATTAACAATAACAATAACCTAATTTACAAAATTAAACCTAACAATAACCTAATTACACCTAATTAACCTAATTAACAATAACAATAACCTAATTAAGAAAATTAAATCTAATTGAATGCAATTTCACATAATTAAATCTAACAATAATCTTGATAACAAATTCAACCTTAAATTATTGTTAATTTACAAAGTTCTAGAATATTAAAAAAAAAATTACTTAGGGTTCTGTGGTTATGGTGAGCTCAGCAGGGGATTGACGGAATGGAGGAAGGTCCGGACCTGGACGTTATGGAGAAGAACGGCCACAGGCAATTTTTTTTTTCCTTCCGTTGGTAGCTTCTCTTCTTTTTTTTCCGCTGGCCGCGCTCTCTCTTTGTATTTGTTTTTCTTTTTCGGGAGGTCACGGATAGAGACAGAGGGAGAGGAAAGGAGTAAGACTTAGGCGTTTCAAAATAAAAACCCTGGCTGTTATCTTTCGGAACGGCCCAAATTTTTTTTTTTTCGGTGCTGGCCGTCATCGTTCCGAACGTCCCCATCTTTTTTTTTTCGTGGCCGTTATGGTTCCCAACGGCCAGCGTTTATCATTGTTCCGAACGCGATAATTAGTGGAACCAGCAATGTTAATCGGGACGTTACGAACCGTAGCGTCTTTGTTAGATTTCAAAATCTGACGAATTCATTATTCTATGTCGACATTAATTTATTTATTTTTCTATTAATAAAAATTTCGGCCAGTTAGTCATACCATAGCTGAACCAACCCCAGCGATTACTTCACACCATAGCCGGCTATTGGAACTCACCACTGACGCTCCAAGCAGAGCAAAATTACCAATCAACCACTGAGATGTACTCAACGTAATCAATTTTTATTAATAGAAAAAAGAATAAATTAATATCGACATTGAATAATTATTTGGCGGTATATCGAGATATGACAAAAACGTTATGGTCCGTAACGTCCGTTACGGACCATAATGGCCCGATTACCATCTTAATTCCCGATTAGCAACCGTAAATCTCCTAGCTGTTATGGTTCAGAACGGCCAGGCAGGCGCAGAAAAAAAAAAAAAAAACCAGGTCGTTCGGAACCATGACGGCCAGGCGTAGAAAAGAAAAAAAAAATATTTCGGACCTGATGCTAGACCTGGTGCTGGTGGACCGTAGAAGGAAAAAATATTCCGGTGCCATCTGCCACCCCTCCCTGGAGTCTGAAAATGAAGACAAAAATATAGGAATGAGAGATATTCGGATCAAATGAAGGGGTTTAAAGCTCTAAATTGGGAAAATGAGATCAGTGAATCAGTAGATAGATTAATTTAATTTTTGTTTGGCAATACTTCGAAGCCGGGGTTAGAAGACATGGATATGAAGAAGCGCATGAGAGGAAAAAGAAATAAAGTGCATATGTGAAAAGGGAGAGCGGCAAACGGATACGAAATCTTTTTGGGTATTTCCTTTCCTGTTGTTTTTCTTTTCCACCTCCTTTGGAATCCACTCTGTTGGAACGATGGAGAATTGAAGATGGAGCGGGGACAGAAAAGGCGGCCAGCAGTTGCGAAATATTTTTTTTTTTCTTTTCTACGCCTGGCCGTCGTGGTTCCGAACGGCCCGATTTTTTTTTTTTTTTTTTTTTCCGGCACCTGCCTGGCCGTTCATAACGGCCAGGAGATTTAGGGTTGCTAATTAGAAATTAAGGTGGTAATCAGGCCGTTATGGTTTCCAAGGACGTTAAGGATCATAACGTCTTTGTCATACCTCAAAATACCGCCAAATCATTATTTAATGTCGATATTAATTTATTGTTTTTTCTATTAATAAAAATTTCGGGCGCTGGGCACATGAGAGAAACAAATCCACACCAGTACTCGTTCCTTAGATGTACTTCACTGTTCCAGGCCGCGATAGTCTACAACGTCCTATTTAATTACGTTCCTTGATGGCAAGCCGTGCTCACTAATCCGGCCGTGATGGTCCATAACGTCCAGGAGTCCTATTTAATTACGTTCCTTGATGGCAAGCCGTGCTCACTAATCCGGCCGTGATGGTCCATAACGTCCCCTGGACGTTATGGACTATGAAGTGTTTGCTATATCTCAAATTTCCACGAAACTCTTCTTTAATATCGATATTTTTTTATTTTATTTTCTATTAATAAAAATTTCGGTCATTTTTAAGTCGGTTATTTAATTTTAATTTATTTAATTGGATGAAGTTAGTATGGTGTGTTTGCCATCACGTAAGTTACTAAGTACCAGTTCATTATTTTTGGGATTGGTAATTTTATACCCTTGTTCAAAGCCGATAATTGAGTAGTTCACTTTTATTCACTGATTTCATAAAAAAAGGAATTATTATGTCTTGATCATGAAATTTAAGTTTCTGACAATGTGTATAAAAGAAATTCACAGAATAGACCATGAAAGTTCTTATGTTATTTTACTTGGGCACGGATAAAAACGGGATGAAAAATTGCAGATTAAACTAGTCTAAGTTCTGAATGTTATCAAAAGTTAATAAAATTATGGAAGAAGAGGGATGCATTGATCTGACATTCGCTCTTTTAGATTTGTGCAAGTCTTGCTCTTTGCTGTAATATGGAGTGAATATCAAAATTTGAAAATGAAACAGTAAAATCAAGAAAAGAGGGATATAGTTATACACTTGTACTTCAAAGATATCAAACTATGCAACTTGTAACATGCCATTTAATTACAAATAAACAAAATAAACACTTTTTAAAGAGATAAACACTATTCAATAAATAAATAAAGCTTCAACAATCTAAGCACAGCCAGATACTCATGCATGCACACTCAGACATAATTGCATTACGAGGCAGGCTCATCGTCGTCTTTATTATTTATTTGAGGAGAGAACTGACTAGACTGTGGTGAGTACCCCGGTGCAGTTGGTGAATAACTTCCACTTGGGCTGTTTTTTATTTTAAATTAATTTTTTTTTTATCAGATAGTCATATAATAACAAAAAGATGTACGGATTCCTCAAATAGACCAAGTCTTATCAGCATCACTACTGACAACTTATAACAGGTCCAAAAAAGGTTCCCAAACACCCAGATGTAAAAGGAAAATATATGTATATAAATGGTCAATACTGCAGCCTGCAAGGGGTTAACATCATAAATATATAAAACTACCATAATACAACTCCTGACGAACACACAAATAAGAGACAAAAGGACAACCAATTAGCACGAAGAAAGCAAGTGGAAAAATCAGCAATTAACAAGCATAGTACTGGTACTTGGTAGTGCATTCATAATGAAATTTCTTAGCTAACAGATGTATAGAAGAGACTTTACCTGTACTGCAGAGAGGTAGGGCTGTAGTCCGGATTTGACCCACCAGCATTGTACGGGCTGAACAAAAAAGTTGGAACAATAATTCAGGAACAATGAACAGACTAATGGAATGTTGAACAGTGCCAGTAAAGGAAATATTAGGGTCTCTAACCTGGTTGGGCTGTATGTCGGGCTCGGCTGAGAATACGATGGCGACGTTGGCGAGTAAGTCGGCGAAGTTGGACTGCACAAAAAAAATTAAAAGAAATTATTCTTCCAATTAGAAAATGAGAATTGTCAAACAAGTACTAAGGTGAAAACTAAGATCTAAAGTTTAGCAGTATGCACCTATAATTGGGGGAAATTCGCGGACTTGTGGGAGAATATGCAAGTGACGTGGGTTATAGCTTGGAGACGTTGGACTATACCCTGGCGATGTCGGGCTGTACGCTGGTGAAGTTGGACTGTAACTTGGGCTTGTAGGGCTGTAACTGGGGCTTGTTGATGAGTACGATGGTGAAGTGGGTGAGTAGCTTGGTGAAGTCGGTGAGTATGATGGTGATGTGGGGGAGTATGAAGGCGAAGTCGGCGAGTACGCCGGAGATGTTGGGGAGTACGCTGGTGATGTCGGGGAATACACCGGTGAGGTGGGAGAATAACTTGGCGATGTTGGGCTGTAACTAGGGCTTGTGGGGCTATAACTGGGAGAAGTAGGGCTATAGCTTGGAGAAGTAGGGCTATAGCTTGGAGAAGTGGGGCTGTATGAAGGACAAGTCGGAGAATATGCCGGGCTAGTAGGGGAATAGCCAGGTGAGCTAGGGCTGTAAGTCGGAGATGTGGGACTGTAACCTGGGGATGTGGGACTGTACCCGGGAGAAGTCGGGCTGTACCCAGGGGAAGTCGGGCTATACCCGTGCGAGCTCGGGCTGTAACCAGGTGAGCTCGGGCTGTATCCTGGTGATGCACTGGGAGAAAATGCCATGCCCCCAACGTATGGTGAGAACTGTGCATCAGTGATTGGTGAAGACCTTATATTTGGACTTAAGAGATAGCTTGGTGACATCATCCCCTCGTGGTATGGCGTACCAGTTATAGGGGACCGGGCTGGGGTCATGCCATAGTCTAGCTCAGCAAAGCTCGGTAGGTTCAGTTCTATTGCTTTCTGGAGCATTTCAGCATTCAAATACAGGGAACAACTGCCAGTACCGATCGGTGCCAACTGGCCCAGCATGATGTTTTCAGTGACGCCACATAGGCGGTCAGGTTCGGCATACACTGCCGCATCAAGCAAAATATCAACAGTCTCCTCAAATGAGCACCGCATAAGTGGGCCAGTATCATTCCTGTTGATACCATGCCGAGTGATCGCCATCAAGTGGCCCCGATATGTCATGGTGTCACACAAAATTGCCAGGTGCCGGTAGTTCACATAAGCTCCGTCAAATGAAATAACCACTCTCAGCTCGTCCAACAGAGATCGTCGAACTGCCTCGATACCAAGCACCTCTATCACTTCTATCAAGTGGTTGCTAGTGGTACGGGTCGGATCTACATCCTCATGACACATCACTGCCAATAGGTTAATCCCCTCAGTATCAAGCATCCACTCTTGACCCGGTTTAAAACCTTCATTTTCATCAAAACGGTTTATCTTACCAGATTTGATAAACACCTTGTTGATATCTGGTATGCCCCTGAGTGCCATCTCAGTTAACATGTTGCTCTCTATCTTTTTCAAAAACACATCATCCTCGGCCGACTCATCTTGCAACTCCCCTTTAGGTGCCTCGTCATTCATGATGCGTATACGCAAGATAAGCTTATCCACATTATCATCATTGAATATACACGTCAAATCATCATCGAATTCCTGATTTATTTTCTCTGCAATATCGGCCATGCTGAGTTTCTTATCAACCATCATCTCACGGTTGAGTTCGATACGCAGCAGCCATGGAGAGATCTTCTCAGGGGCAATATCCTCATCTGGCATCTCATAGTATGACTTCACGAACTCCACATCCTCCTCAATAATTGTGCTAAGTGGGTCCGGGTTATACCAGACCTCTGTTGCGTGGGTCACGCTCCGGAGTGTGGTATACTCCAGTGCGCACTGCACATTCTTTGCAAGCTCTTTCTTCTTGTTAATCTCTGGCTTGAGGTATACAGAGAGAGACGGGGTTTTAATCTTCTTGGCCACATTGATAATTTCACGCAGCCGTGGCACGCCAAGTGTCACATTCTTGGCACTCACACCAGCATAATGGAAAGTGTTTAAAGTCATTTGTGTGGCAGGTTCCCCAATTGATTGTGCTGCCACACAACCGATCATCTCTCCCGGAGCAACAAGAGATTGCAAGAATCGAGATTCAATTTCTCCCACAACCCATTCAAAGGCTTCTCTAGTCAAGCGGTACTCGCTCAGAACCCGTTTGCTCGAAAAGGTACTGCGGAGTAAGATGTTGAAGAGTAGGGTTGCATTTTTCTGCGCCTCAATGCTCAAAAAATCATCCCCAGGGACCACCTTCAGCCTCTCTTGCAGTTTATCAATAGCCTCCACAATCTCCATAGGGTGCATGTCAGAGGGGCGTCTCATGTCGATCTTGAAAGTCTTTTGTGCATTCCAGATCAGCCGTTTCAAGTTAACAGGCATGGGCCAGGAGTTGTCTCCTGTTGTGGCAATCTCAGTACCGAGCTGGAACCGGTCAGCCTCTAGCTTCTGCACCGCCGCATCAAACACATTTCTGAATTCACGGATAGTTCTCAGATCTTCTACATGCTCCGGAAGCATGTAACTAGGGTTCCAGCTCTCATCATCAAATTCATATTTATAAACGTTGTCAAATGCTGATTTCTTCATCTTTAGTGAATCCAGTTTCTGCCTCTCAATCCACACAGCATCCATACCATCCTCGCCATACAAAAACTGAATCACATCCCCAAGAGAATTTCTCACTGTGCCGTCATACTTGACCATGATATCCTCCATGGCCTTAACAAGCCTCCTCTGAATGTAACCCGTCTCAGAGGTTTTGACAGCAGTATCGATCAAACCCTCGCGACCTCCCATAGCATGAAAGAAGAACTCCTGAGGGGTCAGACCTCGTAAATAAGAGTTTTCAACAAAACCTCGAGACTCAGGACCTAAATCATCTTTAGTGAAATGGGGAAGGGTTCGGTCAATGAAACCAAATGGGATACGCTTCCCTTCAACATTCTGTTGTCCGACACAGGCAGTCATCTGGGAGATGTTAATGAAAGACCCCTTAGACCCAGCTGTCACCATGGCCTTTAGGTTGTTGCTTTCAGACAGAGATTTTTGTGCGCTAGCACCTGCATCATCACGAGCCTTGTTCAACACCTGACAGGAAAAATAGTGTTCACTGTTAGGCATGAGAAAATAATAAAAAAAAAAAAAAAGAGTAAGCCTGAATAACCATAAGGAGATTGTACAGGATGGATTTTACCTTCTACCAAAATTGCCCTCACCGGCTACCCTTTGATTTCCAGATTTTTGTTGCACGATCAAATATGCTCAACCAGAATAATCAAAACAACCCAACTAGAATGGGATGACCGGATGAAGACAAAAGGCTAACCAATATAATAAATATTTTCTATACATGGGTATCAAACCAGTACATCTCACTTCATGAACCAACCAGGTCAGAACAGTAAACATCTATACAACTCTCCCAATGAAAGACAATCATGATAACCAATGTCTGGCCGCACCAAAAAGTTTTAACAAATATATATAAAATGATAATATAAGATATTCACCTGGTTAACCCTGTTCTCAAAAGAGTCCATCATGGTGCGACCTGGTTCAGGCTCAAGATTCTTGTCATGGGCTTGCTTGATCAGTTCCTTCACATCATTTTTTGCCTTCGAAATAGTTTCGTTAATCTTTTCCATGGTGGCTGCATCAGCAATCGTGTCACCAATGCCAATGCTGAATCCATTCTGTAACAACCAGTAATTTACCAGCCATTGAACATGTCCCAGGAACTTGCGAGCTGCATCAGGTCCCACCTCTTCCCTGGAAAAAACAACAATTGAACAAGTTCTCATTAAATGTCCTAATTAACGAAATAACAAAACAAATTGATCCATTCACCTGGCAAATGCAATACAAGGATCAATGGTACAGTAGAAACTAATGGCCTGATATTGGAACAAATAGGCATTATTTTGTAGTAGGTAGGTAGGTAGGTACAAAAAGATAAAAAGGTTGCTGAGATGCTAACCATATCACATGAATAAGACTGCCAGCAGCAGTTCCAAGGGATTTTTTGCAAAGTGTCCCTGAAAGAAGCTCCCCCTTCTCTATACGCACAAGTGTATCACCAGGTGTGATAAAACCCGTCTCTGCCTCACTATGCCATGCAGCCATACGTATCAAATTTATTTGTTTCGGTATAATCAGGTTGAAGACTTGTTTCCCAGTTCACAGAGGCCTTGGTTTCAGAATGGCCGGTGCAGGTACTTTTCCATCAAAGTCCTCCCACCACATGAGAATATTCATGAAGACATCCTACCAAAACAACATGTAAATTGTAAATTTTCAGAATAACATATTTGGTTAAAGAAATAAAATATTTTACCCAATTAGTAAGCCCCCTTGGTTGTATATACAGTAAACCTAAAAATTGCATCAAGTAGCTGAGAATATCAAGACAAATGGACACCTTCTCAATAAATGTATCCCTCTTGGTGATCTTACGGCATCCGAGCAGTGTATCCTGCACGATACCCATAACGGGTCGATTTGACTGGGGAGACACAATGCATTTGGGCACCATCATGAGCTCAAGCACCTCCGCGCGAGTCTCAAATGACTGGGGGACATGCATATTCATTTCGTCCCCATCAAAATCTGCATTGTATGGGGATGTGACAGAGAGATTAAGGCGGAAGGTGGAGTATGGCATGATCTTAATGCGATGGCCCATAATTGACATCTTGTGCAGGCTGGGCTGTCAGTTGAATAGTACAAAGTCGCCATCATTTAAGTGCCGCTCAACCTGTACAAAGCATTATTAGACAACAATTTGTTTTAGGAAATTTTTTGCATCTCAGTAATTTAGCTTTAGAAAGATGTACTAAGCAACATGCATCTGCACTGCATCCCTTTTTCCTACTGGCAATTTCTCAAACTCTCAAAACCTTAATGTTGCAAGTAGCGACCAAATCCATGCCAAATGTTCAGCTTTTGGTATAAGCATGTGTTTATATTTGTCTCTCTCCTCTCCTCTATACTCCTCTATAATGGATCAGATATATTACTAATTTTCCAGGGATGTTTATTCAAACTCCCTCAAAATCTAAAATCCATAGACAAAAATGAAAAAAAAGGGGGTTGATTCTTTATGAAGTGAAAACCAACCTTGTATCCAAGCTCCAAGTGTTGGTCGCTACTCTTCTTCAAGTAGCGAAGATCAAGTCTTTGACCATCTTCTCTAATAATGTACTTCGCACCAGTCTTACCAGGTGGTGGGTGGGGTCCATATTCCACCAACTCCTTCAGCCTGAAGGAAAATAACAGTGGGAGCATTACATGAGGATGTTGTTATACTCCAGAATTGAAGTTTAAGCTACATCATCACATGCATTGCATATCTAACCTTTCAATATTATATGGGGTGACAGTTTCTGGATAGGTCAAATTGAGAGCAATACTCCATGGGACACCCAATTGGTCAATGTTAATGGTGGGGTCAGGCGTGATAACAGTACGGGCTGAGAAGTCAACCCTCTTGCCCATTAAATTGCCCCTGATCCGACCTTCTTTTGCCTTGAGCCGGCTGCATATTGATTTAATTGGCCTCCCAGATCTTTGAGTTGCCTGAACAAGCAAAAATAAGAGAACTAAGTACACCACAAATTAGATGCATTTCATGAACCCAAAAAAAAATTTCTTCAGTCAGCAATTACTAACCCTGGGTTGTCCAGGCAGCTCATTGTCAAAGTAGGTAGCAATATGAAATTGGAGTAATTGAACAAATTCAGTAATTATGTGAGCTGGTGCGCCATTTCTCTCTTGCTTTCTCAAGTTCTCATTATGCCGTATAATCATGGCAAGCTGATGTGTCAGATCATCCTGCTCAAGCATAGATAGCCCATTTTGATCAGCCAACATATACATGAAAAAGAACGATATCATTTTTTTTTTGTAATTTGTCAAAAATAATTTTACCTCACTCCTAGCAGAGGTGTCCATCATAACAGAAGGCCTAACAGGGGGAGGAGGGATAGGGAGCACTTGAAGTATCATCCAATCTGGCCGGGCATATTTTGGATTCAGACCCAATAAGAGGCAATCCTCGTCGTTTATGCGCTTCAGTACATTCAGAACCTGTTTTAACAAAAGAATTAGATGCATAGTTGGTTATTACTTCTCTTTCGAAATACAATTTGTTTATTAATCAGTCAATCTTTGTAGAATTTTAACATACATCATTAGAATTTTGTTAAATTCATTTCAGCTTAAAAGATAAAAGTAAATATGAAAGGAAGAAAGAGTGAAAAAACATAGAAAAGAAAAAAGGGTCATGTTAATGACTGGATAGTTTGTACTCAGTTCCAAATATTTAATTGGAAAACCCCTGATTATAGTTCTCCACCTTATTGCCAATAATTAAATTTCAAAACCCCCTGATTGTAGTTTTCCACATTATTGACAATAATTAAATTTGGAAACCATAGATTTTGTTCTTTCGTCAATTCTGTTCCTTTTACCTATAAAACTACATACTAAAATCTGCAGTAATCTTCTCTGTTGAAAACACTACATCAAATTTGATGCAAAGATTTGAGTCCTAAAGAAATTACTGCCCAAATTAAATTTTGGGCCACAGATGCAAAAGGCATAATTATATGTTATCCTGTGAAAGGACAAGAGTACTTTTTGCTAACTAAATACTATGTTTAAGAGCCAATAGAAATCTGACGCGTAAGGGAAAAGGGTGAAAAGTACCCTATCAGCGGAGATAATCTGTTTCCTCTCAACCGGCTCAGGAAGCTGCTCGTTCTCATCAGACTTCTTCTTGGGTGCCTTAAACTCAGCCACCATCTTCATGCCATCAACGGTTATATTAGGCTGCTGGGCCCCACAACCACCTCGGCTCTTTTTGACCGGCTCGTCACCATCCTGTTCTTTTTGTACATCAATATCATCGCCACCGGCACATCTCTTCTTGCTCTTGCATGCATCATATATGCGTTTCAGACGGTTCTTGGGATTTCTGATTTTTAGGGCTTGCTTGAACCGTGTGTCATCCTGAAATAGAATGCATCGGTATAAGACCATATTGTGAGTGCTCAGTTGTTTGTATCTCTGTAACAAATAATTGAGATTTTCTGCAATGCTCTTAGTCAATTTTTTTACATCTTGTCAAACCCCATGCCCCCACATTCTTTGGCCTTAGAAGCTAAGGAAGCTAAATGGAAAATTGTTCACTTCAAATAAGGTGCATACCTCATCAGCTAGAATCTTAGAGCAGTTAAAGCAGACACAGCGCATTATCGATAGAACTGTCTTTAGGAACCCAACATGGAACATGGGCTTAGCAAGCTCCAAATGACCAAAATGCCCCGGGCACTCCGCCATGTTGGCCATGCAAGTCTCACACTTCATCTTTCGGTCAATAGTGCCAAGTCGTGGGTAACTGAGGCCACCTATTTTCGGCTTCCCCTTTTCCATCGTCTCACCGTGTATTATTTCTACCACCGACATTTGTCTCTGCAATTGTTTATTTTTTTCTTAGAGAAGGTAGAAACCATAGATGAAAAGGAACATGGAAAAAGAATACAGGTTAATGCCAGAATGGGCAAAGTACCAGCTTCTACTTAAGGTCCAAATATTTTAAAATTATATATATTGGAAGTAAAATGCCCCCTTTCTCACATCCCCTCCCTGGCTCCCTCTCAGTCTCATGCCCGCCAGTTTCAAGAAAGAAAAATGTCCAAAATATTAAATTTATACGGGGCAAGAAAATTACTATCTCATCCGGGCTTAGAATTCCGAACTGGACCATTTGGACCTTCGCCACCTCAGCTGGCGAGAAAGGAAACCGCAAATCCATGGCTCACCAATTCCTCCCAATCGGTAAATCAGTCTACCGACAGGTTCAACGGGGGCAGTAGAAAGGAGGGAGAGAGGCGATCTGACTCAGAGAACAGTAGAAAGGAGGGAGAGAGGCGATCTAACTCAAGAGCAAGATCGCTAGAAAGAAGGTTCCTTTGAAAGAGAGAAGAAGCGGAGCGGTATGGTATATTTATAGAGGAACAGTGACCAACCGACTTAACCAGGTTTACTCAGCCGGTGCTGGCTCGGGATGGCGCCGGGCAGTATTATTTGTGCTTTAAGATTCGTGTCAAGTTAAAAAGAATAATCTTGAATCGTCCGATTCAATTATACTCAGTCCATATGAAGGGATGTGAATTCCTTAACCAGGGCAGATATCTCATATTTTGGGAAATAAATCTGCTGTTACAGAGCCTGTTATTCCGATTTCAACTATTTAAATGTTTTCATGCGCGAATCTCAATAAGAAAACTTTTTTAAATGCAAATTGAAACGAAAATTAGTAAACAGTTGAAATCGATGGAATAACAACAGATTTATTTCTCACGTTTTGCGTGACCGACATGTCCGTTGCCTATTCGGGAATAGACAGCCAAAAAAAATATTTACACTGATTGAAAAATAATTAGGAAACTACTAATGTGAATAGAATAATAAAATATCTATTGTCATTTGTAATTATAGATTATCTATTTAACTTAAAAGGAGATGCTTTAATTAACCATATCTCAACTCTGAAATCTAAATCAACTAGACACTCAAAATTGAACAATATTGTTAGTAAATTATACACCTGCATAAACACAAGTTCAAGGATTAAAAATGCAATTTTCATTCAATCAAATGAGAGCTAGACTCTCATTTTTACTCGAAAAAAAAATGCAATTTTCATTCTCCTGTAAAAAGATATGCCTCAAAAACTCAACATTTCTGCTAGTCTTTTTTTTTGTTACCTTGTTTCAAGTTAAATATGTACGCAACAAGTTGATATTATTCAATTAAGCTTGAAATTTTTTATTTTATGTTAGAAATTGCATAGGTCTCAAATCTAAAATCACACAAAAAAAATTATCCCAATTAAATGCACTTATTTTATACTCAGGAAATAATTCCATTTTTCAGTTAAAAACAGTGTCTTAAATGTGAAAAACTCATCTTTTCTTGTAATATTATTTGGCTAAATAAGAACGTAGGCCCTGTTCGGCATCAACTCGAAAATGAGCATGGGCATAGAATCAGAAAATTTTTGAACCAAATTTTACTGAGTACGTAGGAAAAAAAAATTCACTCAAAGTGATTTTTTTTTTTCTGCAAAGGAGTTGGCCGAACAGGACCTACATGTTTCAAGTTGGGAAGCGGTATAGGTCCAATGCCCATCGGACTTAGTTTGATTCTGATGGGCAGTATCCACCGTTGATTCCATCAAAACATAATCTAATATTTTGGCGACTTAAGCGAATAAATTAAAACGGATTTTATATTTTCCAAATTTTAACCAATCAACCATCAAAGACTCCGACTTCTCCCCAATTTCTTCTCTTCCTACGCGAATTCTCTCCCCTCCTTCGGCGCCTCTCTCACCTCGTCGTTCATCTCTCTCAAGTGTGCCGCCTCTTTCACCTCGCCGTTCATCGTCTCTCAAGTGCGACGGTGAAGAAGACGGGGCACAAATTCCGACTGAGGCTTAGGGTGACGATGGGAGGAGAGCGAGTGGGGCCGAGCAATTTTTTGGAAGAAGAGAGCGCGGCAACGACGACGATAAAGCCTCCATAGACGGTCTGATTTGACAGAGAGGAGAGTAGAAAAGAGAATATCAGGTAAAATTTTGATTAACAAGGGTTTTAAATGGATGGTCTGATACTCGCAATGTCAATGCTACGGTTGATGTATTTCACCAAAAATTTAGAGTATGGCCTTCTCTCTCAGTCCATAACCTGTTCATACAGCTAAACAAATAAGACTATTTTTTTTTTTGTTTATCCCTCGCTTGTCAGTGTTGGTGTGTACATGTTGTGTTGCTTGTATGTATTATACCATTATCCTGATACCTGCAATTACTTCTTCATCTTCATAGCTCAGTAGTGAATACTTACCAGCTTTACTCAATATAGTCTCAGTTTTGCCCAATATATCCTCAGACCTCAGTACTAATATACAACACAAGTGAATAGCTATTCATAGTATGATTTGAATGAACTGTTCAATTTGGACTCATTTTTTAATTGAATTTGGTGCAGGAGGCAGGAGAGGTTGGGTTTTCTGTACGAGTCGGGATTGAGTGTGGGAAAGGAAGCATCGAGGTATTCAAAACTTAGCAAGATCCTCCTCCTGCAACAGCTAGCGGGTACCTCATCTTCTAAGGTATCTTACCTTGTTTTTTCCCAACTCCGATTGTTTTTTTTATTTTTGTGAGTGTAGGTTGAGTTTCAGTATTTGTATGACCATGCTGGTTTGATTGCGATTGTTTGGTTCATGTCATTATTATGATTAATGGATCTGATTGCGCATGTGAATAACTTCCACTTGTCAGAAGAGGAAGTTACTATAAAATGTCGTGTATGTCGTGGCTACTGTAATTGCATATGCTGCCACACAAAGAAGACTTATTTGGTATGCGACTATTCCTTCTGAATAGAAATTGCTAAATGCAATCAGGATTTTGTGCAATTGAGCAATCAACCAACTGAACTGTGGATCATTTGTCCTTGTGAATTGCATGCAAATATATTTGCATCTTTTACTGGATTGCTCGAAACCATCCATTGCAGTTATCAGCCCCACTTCTGATTGTTGAGCATAAATGCACACTAACACAGGAACTTAAAAACAAGAAACAAAATGTCAAGAAAAGATTATGGAGGTACTGTTGGCTATGCTTTGATATGGTTGTTAACTATTATTGGGAGTTCCCGCTCTTTATATTCTTTTCTTTCAACTTTAGCCTTTGAGAAGAGAGATGTGTTTAAATTGTGATGACTCTCTCAATTCTTATTTTATGTAGGAATTTAACGCAAGGTCATTGAGAAGACGATACTTTTGTTAGCTGGATAATGAAGAAGATAATTTTAATGCAGGAATTTTGCATGAGGTTGTGATGAGTGTTTTGTAAATATAGATGCTCGCTGGAAAGAAAGAGTTTAGGTCTTTTTATTATATTCGGATAGATGGTGTAAAGAAAGTTTAGTAATAAAGTTCTTTTGTGATGAGTGTTATTGTGATGAAGGATTCAAAATATGTGTAAATATTTTAAATGAGTTTAGTAATAAAGTTCTTTTTTTTTAATTTGACTTTTTAATTGTGTTAAATTTATCTATGGTTAACAACAATCAATGACACAATTAATTTTCATTTTCTCATGTTTTCTTAAGTTCATGCATCTTTAGGCCATCACAGAACCTCTGTACCAGTACATGCATGTTACTGGTATAAAGGGCAAATTAGTCCATTTCAAGAAAAAAATGTATAATTCATAGAACAATCAGAACAAGAATCATGATGTCATCTTTTTGTTATATGTAAATGACAGATATATAATTATTCAAAATTGGACTCCTTAAATACATTATGATATGAATGTTTGGTAAGCTCCATTTGCCACTGTGCTTGCAATTTTTTTTTTTGTTTTGTTTATTTAAGTACTTTTTGCTATACTTGTGTGCATCTCACTCAGAGTTTCTTGACAAGTTACTGCAAAATATTTGCTTGCACAAGGAGCAATTGGTCATTCAAAACTGGCTTTCTTAAAAGTGTTTCCTTTTAGTATTGTTAGTTTTGATTTGTTTTTCTGATATAATATATTAGGATAATGGAGCCTTGCTAATCAATTTTCAAAATATGCAATGTTCAGGTTGATATTTGGACTAAGTTATTCATCATATTAATTTATTTTTTCTCCTGTGTCAGAAAGCTCCTCTGGAAGCATAGTTATTTGCTTCCATCTTGTATGTATTCAGTTGACATGTTTTTTTATTGCTCTTGTTTAATAACCAGCTCATTGATCCACATCTTGGGGCAGGTACATATGTTGTAATGATGGAATTTGTAAGAGAAATTTCTAAATCAAATTTTTGTAATAGATTAGATGACTTCCATATAATATCCTTAGCTTACCCAACTGAAATATACCATCTGCTAAGAGCATGACAATCTTTAGTGGCAATCAAAGTTCAAAAATTGCATAGCAACAAGCAACATAACAGGTTGTATGCACACTATGAAGTAAAACAAAAACTTCTATTGATCTCCTTTCTTATTCTAAGATGTAGAAATTAAATAAAAAAACATACAAAATTCACTCTCGACAATATGAGTCAAGACATTAGTTCTACAAAATTTCATCCCAAAAATTTGGGTCTTGCCCACATTTGATTAATGAATGCAGGTACAAAGTTTGCAGAAATGAAAACCGGTACAAGAGAAAACATAAAAATCTTGAAGAAGTGTAAAACTCCAATTATAACAGCTGAGAGAACTAAAGCTTCAAGCGACTGTTCTGACTGTACCCGTACCAGTCCGGTACGATGTGTTCTGACTGTACCAGTACCTGTACTATTTTAAGATCTCCACCAATAGAAAAAGAATGAAACATAATGATAACATCTAGACGAAAGAATTGATTCTATATTTGCACATCAAACTTAATTTTCTGGTGCAATAAAGAAGAAAAAAACGAAATTGAAATTAGGGCACTTTTACAATTTACCTTTAATCATATGCATATGGATACTTATTTGTTGCACAAGAAATGTCGTCAATATTTTTGTGCTTCAAATTGCACTCGCATTTGCATCAAGCATCCATTCTATGAATCCAATTTTAGTAATGATTTGTCTTGGGAGACAAACCGACATTTTTATTAATATCCAAAGTTTATTACAAATTAATTAATATAGTCAGGTTCTCTGGGAATTAATAAAAACTCCTACCGATCAGTAAATAGCCGGTACTCTATTTATTTAAATACTAGCTATTTTTCGGCCGGTACCTTATTTATCTAAGTACAGGCCATTTTCTGGCCGATACTCTATTTTTTTTTTTCCTATACCCATCTTTCTCTCTTCCCCTCACAACTCACTCAACTCACAAAAGATAAATGGAGGAAGGGACAGAGACGATTTTTGAGGCGAAAAGATCGATATTTGAAGAGGCCAAAAGGATGAACAATAGCAACCAAGGTAGATCGTCCAATCATGACCTAGCGAGAGGAGGATCAATTAGTGATCGAGGGAAAAATGAGAAAAAAAACGTGATAAAAAGAAATGTCAACCATTTAAAGGTAAGTACAGGAGGAATTTCGTAGGCATGAAATTTCAGACGATGATTTTGTGGAAAATTCCTACGGCTATGGGTTCAAAAAAAGAAGATTGATCCAGAACCACCAACATCAGACGATGAGTTTGTTCCGTGTACTTATACTGATAAGGCTACCACTTCATCTGCTGTGACTGATTCAGATCCGGCAAAATTAGTTCGTTATAAGTAGTATTAGTAGGGTTTAAAATATGAATGTATTTGAACTTAACTTTAAGAAGTAATATTATTGTAGTTTGATGAATTAAGTTGTAATTTTTTTTAATAGTAATTAAATAAGAATTACTTTTTATTTAGTAGTCACATGTTGTTTTCTTAAAAGTTGAAAATGTGAGAAAAAAATTTTATTCATAATTAAATTCATAGCCAAGTCAGACTTGCATCACAAATTGTAAATAAAAAAGAATTTCGTAGCCAAATTCAAAGTCACAATTAAATTCGCTGCCAATTCAGAGTCTCGCATAAAATAATAAAATACACACAAATTACAAAGAATGAAAATAATCGTTTTCAATTATATTATGTTTTTCAATTTACTTAAAAAAATAGAAAGAAAATAATCGTTATCAATTTACTTAAAAAGAGAGAGAAAATAATTTGTGAATATAGAACTAGAGTACAAAAATTTTTGTGATGTGTCTACATGCAAAATTTTTTAACTTCCAAATTATACTAATTTTTGAAAAATTTTAGTACAATATAAGTGGTCAAAATATATTAATTTAGTTTCATTCATTTTAAACCTTCCAACAGTAAACATCGTAAATAACTATTTCATATATTCTTTTTTTATAAAAAGAGAGGAGTTATACAGCCAACAGGCGACAGCTTATTTCTAATTTCTAACACACGAATACACACACGAACAAACACAGAGACATAGAAACGGATTGCAACATCTGATCCTACAACAATCCCGCTCACAATTCACAAACACAAACACAAACACCCAACATACAACACAGTACACACTCCTCTCAATCTCGTTCATTAGCTAAAGAGAGATTAAAATCTCTCACTCTCTAGATTCATCCTCATTTGCAGGTGCAAGGATCACACTTGCAACCGGAACCACACTTGCAACCGCCATTCTCAGCTCCAGCAACAGCCTCGAACCCCTCGAATTGCCTGCAAGTCAAAATACAGCAACTTTTAACCCATCGTTACTCTTAAATTTCTAGATGTACTCTCATAATTTAGCAAAAAAAACCAGGTTTCCTTGTTCTTATCTGTGTTATCAATTTTTATCCGGCCAGCACGGTAACAAGTTTTTGGAATTGAGCTTAAACCAACCATCTATGTTGAGATTCGTACGAATGGATTTAAAACTTAATAAATTTAAAAAGTGTCCCAAAATCTATAGACCGTTCATGCAAATTTTGACACGGGATAGAACGCTTCGGATGAAACCCTTTAAACAAAAACCCCCACAAGTTTTTTAATTGTATGTTTAAAAGGGAAAAACCATTTTACCATGCAAAAAGTAGCACAACAAATAACAAACTTGCTGCGGTATGCTAGCAAAAAAGAAAAAAAAAATTGGAATGCTTTTTTTTTTTCCTTTTTTCAGCACAAAAATAAAAATAAAAAGAATTTTGGAGGGATAAAGGGAGAGTGATCGTACTCCTTGGCGGGTGCAACACCGAGAACTAGGGTTTGAGTGGAGGTGCTCCTCTCTTCAGCCAAATCCGGATACATCTTGCATCTACAATTAATCAAATCAAAATTTCCCAATTTTTAGTTAACGGGCAAAACATGCAATTATTTCTTACCATCATAAAGGCACAAACTTTTGTTAGAAATATTCGATGATGTTACAATCAGATCTAGCAATTACACAGATCGATTCATCATAATTAATCGGGACAAAAATTTACATAAAGAAAAGGTTATTCAATGTTGATCAGAATTTCTTTAATAGAAATAATAACAATAAACAAAATTTATAATTTTTTGCAAACTCACCCTCCACAGCCGTTGCCACATTTGCAGCCTGAGCCACAACCACAGTTTCCACCACAGCACGACATTTCTTTCTTGCTTTCTTTCTCAAAACGCGAACAGATCAAATTTGATAGATAATATCGATCTCTTCGAAATGAAAGTGCCCATTTATAGAGGCAAAAGGCCCGAGAGAGATTCTCCACCGTCCACTTGTCACGATTTGGTGCATTGGCTCAATCTAATCCAGTCGGGTCCATGCGGGTTGCCTGAAACGTGTCCTGACTCCTGAGAAGATGGTAGATATTTCACGATAAATAGTGGTAAAAGTAAAATAATACACGTCTCCAATAATCCTGATTTCAAGAGTTCGAAATCCCCGAATTTTTCTATCAATAGCAATTACGAAAAAAAAAAAAAAATCAAACCAACACTACTGCACATAAATGACAAATTAATAGTTCAGGTTCGGTTCGGTAAAGTCAAAAATTTGTAGTTCGAGTATAATTCAGATATAATTCGGAAATGATTCAGTACAACAAGGAAGCAAAAAAAAAAATTCAAAAATAAGTTTCGCGTTTTTTTTGCGAATAATTCGTCAACTCGCGTTTCATACACGTTTTATTCGCGAATAAAACGTATTATACATTTTTTGTGTTTTATTCGGAGTTTGGTTCGGTAATGTCGAGAAAATGAATTATACGTGTTTTATTCGGAGTTTGATTTGGTTCGTCACTATGCTACTGCATAGTTCATACTTCATACCTCTCATTTCATAGGATTAATCGTAGATTTTTCTACCAGTTTCCTCCTGATCTGTACCGCTAAGTAATAAAAAGAATTATGAAATAAGATACGTTAGTGGTATAACTTTTATTTTATTTTTTTAATGTTATTTGACAAAAAAAATATATACGAATTCTCTATGATAGTGTAACTATCCTTTTGTTTTTTCTCTCTTAAGTTTGGCAATTTTAATTGCCACCAACCCTCAAAAAAGAAGTTTGGCTATTTGAAAATTGATATTTGTTATAACGAGATAATGCTGTAATAGACCAATTAATATTCGATCTAATAACAAAATCATAATATTAAATTAAATGTAATAATCTTTTTGAAAGTTTCTAAACTTTGGTTTCCCACAAAAATTGATCAATGAACTTATTTATCTCTATAAGCCATTGAATATTTAATTTATTCCAATCCATCCACATCTATAAATAATTAATTGAGGGATGCTTCTATGCACCTAAGGACCTATTTGTAAAATGAGCATATTTTCATTTTCAAAATTCAAACAGTCAATCCGACCGTTCAACATTATCTCCATATTAAAATGTACTTGGAGGTCAAATTTTACATTATTTTGAATTTTTTACTATTTATGATGTATTTTACAAAACTAGTCAAATTCAGACCATTGAATTTTGTACCCATCTTAATAAATAGTAAAAAAATTAAAAAAAATGTAAATTTTGACCTCCAAGTACATTTTAATATGGAGATAATGTTGAACGGTCGGATCGACTGTTTGAACTTTGAAAATGAAAATATGCTCATTTTACAAATAGGTCCTTAGATGCATAGAAGAATTTGCCTAATTAAATATACATTTTTTTGCTTGCAAAAAAAAAAAACATGTTAACATGTATGTCAAAATCAACAAAAAGTTATTCATCTTTGTCAAAGATGTCATTGTTATCTCACTATTATTATATTTTTGTATGACCCATCGGCAACACACTTTTTTCTGCTAGAGTTCAAATCCAAGTTCTCCCGTAGGAGAGTGGGGTATCCTAACAAGCTGACAGCGGTAACTATTATTTTTGACTTTAGAGTAAGCAGATTAGGATAGAAAACTTCTTCATGCTTTTTCTATGAAATATCTTTTCATGACTAACATAAGTCTTATAATTGTGAAGGGATTAAATTTTTAGGATAATTACTATTGTATGGAAATAATTTAAAAAGTCATTTTAATAGGCTGTTTGGTAGCATGCATAATGATAAAACATATTTTATAACTTTTTGGTAAAATAACACTGCTATGCAAATAAGATATAGCAGTGATATTTTGCTAAAAGTTAAAAATTTATAAGTTAATTTTAATGTAATTATGTTTTCGTTAAATTTTTACTGCTTGATTTTATATTGAATGAATTCGAAAATTTATAAATTTTACATGTAAACACATCATTTATAAAGTAGATTAGTTTCAAAGGTTTGGGTTCAATATTTGAAGCCTATATGATAAGTTTCCGAGATGATAATATGGCATGTCATTATACTATCAATAGCACGCCGACATAGACCGTTCATATTTTTTTCAACATGTTATGTTTAAGCTAAATTCGTGTGAAGCCTAGTGTGTTATATGTGTGTAATAATTTATTATGCTATGTATTTAATTAATTATGCATCAATCATACACCGACAAAAAATTTGGAGGTCTGTAATCCCTTCTTATAAGAGATCCACCTCTGATATTAACGAAAGGAAACAAAAATAATTGATTGGTAAATAATTGAACGTTTGTTGAAAAAATTGGATCCGTACATTTATAATGACTAAACAGTAAAAATCAATGATCAATGTTTCAAAGAAAGCAAAGAATTCAGTTGTCGTATTTGCACTTATTAGTTATTACTGTTAATGGATAGTGTTAGATTTGTATAAAGAGGGGACCCCTGGCCACGGGCCAAGGTATTTTAAACGGATCGGATTAGTTGGATTTAACTGAGATAATCAATCTGATTTATAATGATTAGATTATAATTTGCAATTAATTAATTAGTTAAGATAAAAGTCATTTAATTTGAGTTTTAGTTAAACAATTGGATGTTATATGATATCGACGGAATTCATTTTAAATGACTTAGTTTAAAAAAACACAAGTTACAATTAGTTGACAAAAAAATACATATAAAAATATGAAATACTCTAGTTAATAATAACATAGAGAAAGCCATAAATAGCAACTCTAATTGTGGCCGAATGTTATACACATCTTTAGATCTGCTATAGCCTATAATCAATGTTTTAAATAGCGTTTATAGCGCCATAGCGGAAAGGATACAAAAAAACTATAGCGAATAGCATAGCTATAGCGGAAGCGATGCTACATAACGTTTTTTTACAAAAATTATATTATATATTTGTACTAAATATCAACATTATCTAAAGTCTTATAGAACAATAAATAACATCAAATTAATTAAGAAATTATAATATTCATATTGAACCAGTACAAAGTTCAAATTGCGGTTCAAAATATCCATAGTAATATAAACTATCGATATTTTTCTATTCAAAATATCTTAAGCATCATGATTCATGACATAATCTATTTTTTTTTCTATTCAAATTTCAAAATAACCTAGACATTATTGATTTCGGTTTGGCTTTTATTTAACTTTTTTTGGTCTTTATTTAAAGTCCATATAAATTGTCTAAAAAAGCCCATTATGCATAGCGCGCGCTATTTGCGCTACACGTTATGCGCTATAGCAAACCGCTATTACCGCTATAGCGGCCGTAGCTTAATTAGCGCATTTTGATGCTATAACTTAGCGTTTATGGTGCAAAAACGCTATAGCGGTCGCACTATTTAGAACAATATGATGGGGATCTTTCTATCATTATCACATGGAAGTTGTATGACCAAGAACAAATTATCTGAATTAAATAAAAAAAAATCACCTTCTAAAAAGTCAAGATATAATATTTACTATTTTTAGTTTTGATCCGGACAATTCTGATTAAATAATGAGAAATTGTAATTATCACCAACAATAATGACACTGGATGCGAACTCTCAATCTGCAAGATTTTTTTGTTTGTCCATTCATAATATAACACGATTCTAAATCAATAGAAAAGAGATATACAGATTCGTCACTAAATTTTGAGTCGTCCATCTCAGGTCAATTGTAATTTTGAGTTATACTCGTAAAAAGTCAGGGTTCCCAAAAAAAAAAAAAATGAGACTTTTTTCTACAGATGCAGACAACTTTTTTTTTTAATTAAACAAACATGAAAATTCAAGTCACTCAACTATTTATCAGAAATTCAAAAATCTTGTAACCGCTCATGGTTAATATAAATAGAGACTAGACCCTCATCTTTTAATAATGAAAAAAAGTCACTCGACTATTTTGATATTGACAAGAATTTTTTCCATCTAAATTTTGAACTTGCAACCTGGATGCAGACAATTTTGTACCAAAATTTGTTTTTTTTTTTTACAAACAATGACGTGTGTATTGGTAAAGTGGATAACTCTTTGAGTAGGGTTCAAATACTTCACATCTTTCATGTCTTATTTGTATCTCATATTCTTATCTTCGTTTTCAAAATTCAAATAATCAATCTAAACTGTTCAACATGATCTCCATATTAAAATATGCTTGGAGATCAAATTTTATATTTTTTGAAAATATTTTACTATTTTTTTAGATAAGTACAAAATCATTGTTTTTGAATGGTCCAAAATTTTCTTAACAATGATTTTGTACTTATCTAAAATATAGTAAACTATTTAAAAAAATATAAAATTTGATCTCCAAACACATTTTAATATGAATATCATGTTGAATTATTCAAATAAACTTTAAAATGCGAGACATGAATAAGACATAAAAAAACATGATACATTTTGAACCTTGCTCCAACTCTTATGCTAATATGGGTCGTTGCATCCCGTTAGATTTTGAATAATAAATTTAATTTGATGACTTGTTAATGATGTATCAAAATTTAAGTATATTTGTTTTTTTTTTTATTCACAGCCCGTAGGCCAATTTGTCAAAAAAATTATCACTCGAAAAAATTAAAATTGTAAAGGAGCACGGAGCACCTAGCTTTAGTGACATCTTATTGAAATAAAAAATGGTTTTCAGGCATATATATATTTTTTTATATTTGTAGAATTACGTCAACAACAGAAAGTACCGAAATAACCATCATACATATTAATTTCACACTACATTCGGTGTATCTCTTTGTCTGGGAGTATCTTCCGATGCAATTGCCAACAACATATTCGTCCATAGCACTTAAAAAAGTGATAGACGGTTGTCATTAATGCACAGGAGCGCAGAGCGCTCCGCCTGAAAATATATTTTTTAATCATATTTGCTGATCGTTCAAAGGACTGAATTTTCGCAAATTTATTATTATGATGATGTAATAAATTTTTGTTAAAAAATAAGTTATATTCGGAAGAAGCTAGAAATTTTATGATAAAAAGGCTAGAGTCCATTTTGATTGAAGAAAACTTAACTTACATTATTAGCATGGATTGTTTAGCTCAAAAGAAAACTAAGATAGCCCTATATCAAAACCGCATATCAGAAAGCAGCATGAAAACAACAAAAAGCGAAACTAGTAGCTAGATTTGTTCAAACATTAAGCCACACACAAGGGCTAAGAGTAGTCAAAAGATCAACAA
The DNA here is from genome assembly GCA_025461045.1 of Carex parvula. Taxonomy (NCBI): domain Eukaryota; kingdom Viridiplantae; phylum Streptophyta; class Magnoliopsida; order Poales; family Cyperaceae; genus Carex; species Carex parvula. Next base: position 14,759 of record JAJGRW010002484.1, on the reverse strand, counting down.
AATTGGGCTGAACAGCCATGGTCTTAGACAATGGTTTAAATAGCGATTATAGCGGTATAGCGGGACGGTTAAAAAAAATAAGCAATTGCACTAAGTAGCTAGCTATAGCGCCGATAGCTAGCTATATATCGCCCATAGCGCCGTAGCTTTTAGGGTCCAAAAAAGCTATAGCGTAGCTATAGCTAGCTATTTAGAACTCTGGTCTTAGATGTTAGTTGTGTCTTCATACGGCACAATCTGGTTCTCTTGATTTTCTTCATATGATTGCTCTTCCTCTGCCATCTCATCATCAGGGTGCCAAGTGGTCAATGGGATCGCATCCAAATCCACTGGTAGCCAGAGTGCTGTAGAACATCTCACTTCCTGCCTCACTTGCCCTGCCCAATAGTGAACCAAAGAGATGATTAGTAAAATGAATTGTCTGGGTGTAGATTTTTGTTTACCTGTGTTGAAACATAGCTCATTCCTGTGTTTTCAGATGGTCCAGCTCACAACACTGAGTACGATGAGCAAAGCAATTTTCTGAGAATGAGGTAATCGTTTAGCAAAATGCACAATATCTGACAATTTATTCCAGTGAGAACTAACAGTTTGACAAGCTCCCATGAAAGAAGCTAGAAATTATAATAAACATAATTTTTTTATCGAATTATTATGAATTATTTGTATAAGCTCTATATAGTAATAATTTGATAGGAAGAAGAGGACTGATCCTCGGCAGTTCCATTTTAAATCCGACATTAGCAATTTAGCATTAGTGAAAAGATTTTATATTGTTCGATTTTTTGTCCCACGATTTAAAAATTGAATAATCACAAGATTCGCAACCTGCTATCATTACTTGATGGCCACAGATTTGGAACCGAAGTGTCTGATACATATTATTGACTCGTCTGAAATTTGAAATTTGAAATTAGAAAATTTTATTGCAATCCTTAATTCCTTATCAGCCCCCTTTAAATATTTGGTCCATGCGGGGATTGTGAGGATGCTATGGATACAAATTTCACGGTAATTAATAAACTTGATTTCGTAAGATTGCAATTAATGAGCTGGATTATTAATTTATTATGACCTAGCCAGCTCTGGATTATAATTTTTGCTGTCCTTTTAAGGTAAATTACCCAAGCTTAAATGATAAATTAATTGGACAAAAGTATAACAATCCACAAAGCAAAAACTGAAGAATGGCACTATGTGGGCCTTTTGTTACAAATGGAATATCAATACCCGCAAATACAAGACAGCTTAAATTGGGCCGAATCGGAAACAGAGAACATACGCGATGAAGCTGGATATTAGTGAACCAAATTGGTCTGATGCTCATCGGACTCAAAGTGAGTTCGATGGGTTCGATGACCATCTGATTTGCTTTAAGATTCACACTCTCAACTTTTGTGTCTGCTTTAAAGTTCGTATGCATGAATCTTAAAGTGGATCAGACGGTCTTGAAACCTAACGGACTCAAATTTGAGTCCGATGGGCATCGGACGCAAGCTGTTCTCGGATATTAGATGCCACATCGTCGTTTACTCATTTCTGAAGGCAATGATTATGAATAAAGAAATTGACATTTTGACTTCATGCAGCACACAAATAATAGAGTCAAAATGAAAAAAAATATATATATTACTCATCTGTTGTACGAAGCCGAAATAGCACCGCCAATATCTTACTCATTATAATGGCAATCCAAGAGGGAAATTTTTTATCTATAGAAATTATTAAATACAGATGTACAGAAATAGAAAGAGTGCCTCATTTTCAACAAATATAGAAAGATCTGACTCAATGAGTCCGATCCAAGTTTATGGATCGGTCTCCATGGTCCAGATCCATCAATAACCTGATTTTCTGTGACATCCATCAATAACCTAATTTTCTGTGACATTAATAACTTGATTTTCTCAATGGTCTCAATGGTCCAGATGCCACAGAAAATCAAGCTACATTAGTGTTTTGCTAGAGAGGGCCACAGAAAATCAGGTACATTAGCAACCCTCTCAATAGTTGAATTCTCTCGGTACAGAAAATCAGGCCACAAAAAATCAGGTTATTGATGGATCTGGACCATTGAGACCGATCCATAAACTTGGATCAGACTCGTCGAGTGAGATCTTTCTATATTTGTTGGAAATGAGGTACTCTTTCTAATTCTGTACATCTGTATTTAATAATTTCTATAGATAAAAAATTCGCAAATAAGATATACCCAACTAGGAGGCTTCCCCCATCCCAAAGTATTTTTTATCTATATAAATTATTAAATACAGATGTACGGAAATAGAAAGAGTGTCTCGTTTCCAACAAATATAAAAAGATCTGACTCAATGAGTCCGATCCAAGTTTATGGATCGGTCTCAATGGTCCAGATCCATCAATAACCTGATTTTCTGTGACATCCATAACCTCAATGGTCTCAATGGTCCAGATACCACAGAAAATCAGGTTATTGATGGATCTGGACCATTGAGACCGACCCATAAACTTGGATCTAACTCATTGAGTCAGATCTTTCTATATTTGTTGGAAATGAGCCACTCTTTCTTTTTCTTACATCTGTATTTAATAATTTCTATAGATAAAAAATTTCGCCCATCCCATTCTCATCCAAAAATAAAGCAAACTCAGCCCAAAATAAAAAATAAATAACAAGTACATGAAGATTCAAGGAAAAAAAACAACAAACCTTTTCTATTGCTTATTTCATGTACAAGTCATACAATACAATAATACACCTTCAGCACCTGGGATGACATAATCTATATAAAGCAACTAGGAGGCTTCCCCCATCCCATTCTCATCCAAAAATAAAGCAAACTCAGCAAAAAATAAAAAATAGATAACAAGTACATGAAGATTCAAGGAAAAGAAACAACAAACCTTTTCTATGCTTATTTCATGTACAAGTTATACAATACAATAATACACCTTCAAGCACCTGGGATGACATAATCTATATACAAACGCAAAACAATTCACTCAACTAATGGGAATTTCCTCCCCAATAATTACAAAAAGAACTAACGGAAACTTCACATCTTCTTTGATGACAAAAGAGGAAAAATAAATATATATATGAAAAGAAACTAGCAAACCTCACAAATTAGCTCATCTAGTATACTATCAAAAATCTCATCTCCCAATTCCACCACTAAATGTTCCCTCTCTCTTGGATAATTTAACCACCCATTATTTTGCAATGAACCATCAATGAAATTTTTCCCACTAAAAGAAATTTCTGAATTAACATAAAAACTAAGTTTTTTCCCCAAATCCTTGATCAAACCATTCAGCAATGAATTTGATTTTGGTACCATGGTGTAAGATGATACCAGTGTACCATTTGCAAGATATTTGTTAAGATTTCACGCAATGCTTTGTGAATTAGAGCATATAAAATGTTTTGATCAAGTGACATGTTTTCATCATAATCAAATCCCCCAAAATCATAATCAAATTTTGTGAAATCATAACCGAAAGGTATTTTATCATTCTCTTGGTGTACTTCTTGGAGAAGAACATTAATTATTTCAAGGAAATCTCCATCACTGAATCCAAAATTCTCAAATAGGTCCTCCAAGTTGTCGAGCTCAGCATCATTCTCTTGAACCAATTGCGATGGTAAAATATCAAAATTGGCAAGGCAAGGATTTGCATTTTCGCCAAAAGTTTCAGAATCATCTGAAATATCCTTCAGATTAGGGCCTGTTATATTATATAAATCTGCATACAAGATTATATGATTTAGGCTAGTGCACTCAGTAAATTATACTGAAATGAAAAGTACTTCAGGAACTATATAACCGTTCTTACGTATTTGATTTTTCTTTTGAGATTGTAAAGTAGTTATATAAAGAGCCCTAAATATGATAAGCCAAATAATTGCATATAGTAACTTTAATGCATATGAAACGTTTTGCCCACCCAGTGGATAGAAATAACTCAGGAAACTAACCTTCCATGTTTTGAATTTTCGAAGATATGGGATCATCCAAAAATTCAGAATCAAGAACGGACAACGAGCTTTCTTGAAATATCTCATAATCATTGACGTGTCGGCCTACTTCATCTTGCACAGCAGCAAATTCTTCTTTCTCTTTCACCAAGTTCAAATTTTCACACTCCTCATAACTCTCCGAAGTTTCACTTCCAGAACCAACTCCTTTTGCAACATCTTGCACAAATGAGATAGATTCGACCCCATTTGACAATGCACATGTTGCACCTTTCGAATCTCCGAAAGACTCTTCTTTAGTCAACCTCGTGTCATCTACCACGGTTTCTGATGCATTCGAGATAGAGTCAGTTGCTTGTAATGAAAATACTGCACTGTTCTGTTTTTGTAAGGGCCCGTCTTTAGTCAATTCAGTACCGGATGGCACGGTTTCCAGTGTGCTGCTAGGATCCTTCCCTTGTGATGTATTATTAGCCATTGTGCTTTCTTTGAAGGACTGATCTGTGGCCAGCCTTGAACGAGGTTGTGTGGTTTTCTGTGTGCTTTCTCTTGAGAGAGACTCCAGGAGTTGAGAATACCGACTCACTGAATCAGAGAGAGATCTCGATCTGTTCATCACCTTGTGTGGGCCCTCTCTGTCATAGGTGACTGAAATAGATCGGAAGAGATTTAAATTTGATGAAAATTTCGAGTGTTCAGGTAGCTTTTGTCCGTATGGGATTTTGTGAAGCACACTCTCCATTGTAATCATCTGCTTAATGCTTTTGTTGGTGACTTGAGGCCTATTTTGGTTGCTTTCGGCATTTCGGGTTGCATCATCCAAGTTGCTCCTGTAAGGTGACATCGAGTCAGGGTGTATTTTGGATAGTGCTGAGGAAGACCTGTTACTATTTTTCTCTGGAATGAGAGAAGGAAATGAAAAGCATCAGCGATTTATTCAATCTCAAATTAACTGCACCATATTGGTACCTTCTGGAACTAGTATGCAATGACCAAAGAAACAATTTGTGATTCATTGAGGCTAAAAAGTGATGTATTCTTGTAACGGAAAGAAGGATTGAAATAAGGTATTGTGCAATTGATCTTATTCTGAAATAACGGAATCAAATTTTGGTACTGACAACTGAATTGACACTTTCTAGTTAATGCAAGCTTTATTTCAGTTGCAACAAATTGACCAGTCTATTGCTTTCGTGATTAGTGCGGTTGTCTTAGTATTTACTAGTACCAGTGTGATGCCACAACAACATTAACATGCAACAATAAAATAAAGTCCATTAAAAACACTTCGAAACTTGGACCAAATGGTACATGACTGGGTGGGACAGGCATGAAATAATACAATACTAGAGTACAAGCTAAGGATCATTAGTAATTTATACCTCGAATCACATTTAGGTGTCTTGGTAAGAGAGAATCATTTGCCATTATGTCAACATTGCCATGAGAACTACCACTCGCACTGCAACTATCACTGGTACTGGTACTGGTACTGGTATTGGTACTGGTACTAGATAGTTTAGATTTTTTGGGTTCCAAGTGATGTATGGAGATGGTACGCAACAGCTGGGGTGACAGAGGGAGAATCTTTTGCTTTTGATCTTGTTTCCGGTAGAACTTCTTCGGAATGAAGGATTTCAAAAGGGATTTTGGTTTTCCAGAAGGTTTTTTCCTGGAACTGTGCTTCGATGATATCTGAAACAATGCAAAACAAGCATGAGAAGATGTCAGCTCTTAATAGGTACAAGAATCTTTTGTTTTTATTTAAGCCAGCTTCTAGGTACAAATGATTTGAAGTGTTTCAGTTCCAGTTCATTGTTTGCCAGTACATAATAAATGGGACTGAACTTGTGCTTGCTTTGTTTTTTAATAAATTAAATTTTTACATTTGTTTTCCTGTCTAGTTAGGCAGTCTTGATTTCAGGTGTGATTACCAAAACCAGGAAGATACATACAGTACATGCATTACCAGCAATAGTTACTGAACCAGTAGTTCTTCATACCGGTATGGACCAACTGGTACCAATTAAAGAAAAGATAAAATGGTCAGACTTACACTCGAGTCACTATCCATATCCGTAGAATCGCCGTCTTGACTAAGCAAAGGAACTTCCGAGCCTTTAAATTTACTTCCTGAAAATTATATTCATTCTAATAAGCACAATAACCTTTTTGTATGTTTTAATCTTGCATAATTACCAAGTATCACTGTAACTGTACCTTAGTGTTGGTTATAAACTGGTACCCCATACTTTAAAAGCCAGTAGTTGTGAAAGTTTTCTAATTGAATTTGAGCTAACCCAAATTTATCCAGTACCTGAGATGGATTTGAGTCTGTGCTGAAAATCGAACCACTGAAGGAGGGCCCACCTACAGCCTCTGAAATCTCTCATATACACATGTGACTCTTGGTGTCGTAATGATGGCCCCGCCATCAAATAAGCAACTAATTCACACGAAACTAATTCCAAATTCCTCTTCTATTTTCTTTTTATATATCTCAGTCGACTTTATCCAACCTGTTACATGATCGAGCAAGCAGCAAAAAGACAGATATAATATTAGTAATTATAATCCTTTGATCTAAATATATTTCAAATTTACAAGAAGGAAAGGTCGGAAATCCTTTGCCATTTATAGAGTAAAATTAAAAAAAAAAAAAAAACCGTACCAACTAATCCAAAAAACCCAACAACCAAAATACAACATCCGCTAATTGTTTGGCAAAAAAATTATCCAAAATAGGTATCCATAGTGAACTAAATGTGTGTGCGTGTGAGTGAGGGGGGGGGGGGGGGGGGGGGGGGGGAGTGGTTTAGAATCATAGACGATCTACCTCTAGCTTTCTTGCCTCCAAAAGTACACCCGATAAATAATTTCGAATCATTTACAAAAGAATTACTAAAAAAAAAATCGAATCAATAAAGGAGATTAAACCCACTAAAACATCTCCTTGTTTCATCGGAACTAAAATCAAGCCTATAGCTTCTCAAACACACAAAAAGCTGTATATTCCAAACAAAAAAACACAGAGAGAGAGAGAGAAGAAAAAAACAATCATACCTTGTTCGGAGGAAGATAGGAGGCAACAAAACAACAAATTAGGGATACAAGTTCCTATAATCTGGAGGAGTTTAGTAGGGTTTCTCTAATAGTTTCCTTTTTCTCTCTCTTTTACCTCCTCTGAGTGCCGTACGGTGATGTGTAACATGTGTTTGAATGATTCCACTCCCCCTTAATTGAAAAGTAGGCTAACGACTGGTCTATTTCGACGAGCTTAATTAATGAATACAAACCTATTTATGATTAACAAATACTAGTAGTCAATACATACTTTGATTAAATTGGTGTTGGTATAGATTTAGATCCTTGGCGCGCAACAACCCGCCGCTCAGTTGTCAATTTGAGCACGGAACCTGAAGTAACTCAAAATTTAAGTTTGTATTTCGACCGTCCGATCAGAATCTGCACGAATTGAAGATACCCGTGCATTTACCGGATTGGATTGGATCTGATCGGACGGTCAGGATCTAAGAATAAGTTTTGAGTTACTTTAGGGGATCGGACCCTTGTCAATTGAGATCCGGATTCTCTAATGGAACTCAATTTTTGAGTTTTGAATTGGGACTGTTTGATTTGAATCCGTTGTTCGGGATTGTCTCGAGATTTGAATCTGTCACTTGAAATATATGCGCTCCACTTTGGAAATAGATTGTCGCAGATTTGAATTGGACGATCCCGATCTAAAATCCAAAAATTAAGTTACTTCAGTCAATTGGGCGGCTTGTGAGCTCTTCCCCTCCGGTTGGAGAATTTAACATTTCTTTACATGCGCCGATTGGGTGCTATCCTGTGGGAAAGAAATGGAGAGCATCTGCTGTTTATAGATTTCTTTTTTCAATTTAGAGCATGCAGACATTGGGTGAGAATCTGCTGCGATCCGGGAACAGTATCCTACAATCTCTGTTTTTTCAAATTCAGCTGTTGAATTATTTCGAGATGCGTGCACGGAAAAACCAGCTGTTTTGAGATACGTGCGCTAAAAAGTTGGACGGCTGGATTTGAAAAAGCAGATATTGCAGGGTTACTGTGCTCAATACTCGGATCGCAGCAGATCTCATTCCTGCAGACATTATATTTGGTGTTTAACAAACGGAAGGCAAAAATATCAAATCAGCTCAAAATTCGCATTTCTAGAAGACTGTTGGTAAAATTGACGATCCAAATGACTTTTCCGTTAATTAATTGGTCCCAGTGCTGATTATTAACGACAGAGTTGCTTTTTCTCTGTTTTTCTTTTTGTCAATCCCATTATTTCATTTTCAGATTTTACGGGAGCAATATGAATATATGATCCGTTGTTGTCAGTAACGACAGAGTTACTTTTTCTCTGTTTTTTTAATCCTTTTTCCACGGCGACCTTTTTAGAATTTGGAATTTCATATAACTTATCTAAATTTCCTTTTTGTTGCTGGACATGGAATATATTATATATCCATGCATCTCTTGAGTTAATACATCTCGGTCGTCTGATTTTAAACGGAGTCAATCCGGCACTGCCTATAAAGCAAAGAGCTCTTCAATATTAGTGCAGATTTGATCGGTACGGATATTAAAGTTAATCAGACAGTACATCATTACCTCAAAAAAGAATTTTTTGAGTTAATGCAAAGGATACGAATTCGGGTGGGGTGAGGGTTGATTTTCTTTCTTCTTTAAAAGGATTCTCATGATATTGACGAGTCATGATTTGGTCATAATCATGTGCTGACAGCCATATCTGGTTTGCGTGACAGCATAAAACAGAATTATAAAGATATTTACAAGCTCATCCAAGTTTGCAACTTTCAAAATTTAATAAATGATATAACTACGTATTTTTTTTAAATATATTGTGAATGTGATTATATAGTTCCTTAATTCATAATGAACACTAGGCCCTGACAAACCTTAATGGGGATTTTTAAAGTTAAAAGTGTGAACTTTACCGTTGATTCTGAATAAATTCAGGAAAGGCATTCTCTGATCTGGATGCCATTGTTGACTAAAAAACAGACTACAGACTTTGCAGTCCGGATTCTCTGAAGTAACTCAAATTTTGAATTTAGATCCAGACCAATCTGATTCGATGTGGAGTGCACACATCTCTTTAATACGTGCGAGAAGACATCAGACGGTCCGGATATAAACTCAAAATTTGAGTTACTTTAGGGGATGTGAATTCGACTGGACCGGTCAAAAGTTGACTCGTTGGGTCTCACAAATCGGTCAAGCTTTGCTCCCACTCCTGGGGCCAGTTCTGATGTTTGCTCAAGTGAGAATGATGGCAATTAAATATTCCAGTCCATGCAGAAATTCAATTCAAAGAGAGATCTAAAATTGATACTTTCTTTTCAATTTCAAGTTTAGGTGGTAATTATGTTTATACTTTTAAGGATGTATAATAATTGTGTAAATAAAATTATATCTTTTAATAAAATTATTTTTAAAACATCGCGTTGGTAAAAATTATGAGAATTTTTTAAAATTTTTAAACACTAAAAGCAATCAAAATTAATAAAAAATAATTGATATATAAGTGCGGTGCTTCTAAAATTATTTTTTAATTAATTTTAGTTTAACTTCATGAATGTAACTATATAGACAGTTCAAAGGAAATAAAGAAGAATTTTATCCTTTTCTCGTTGGATTTGTCAGGTATGATGAACAATGTATTTGTTTTGAGATCCGTAAACAGATATAAAAATCTCCCGTAAAAAAAAAATCAGGGAGGCATTCCGCGCTGAAAAGTAGCAAGGGCTCGTTGTAAGAAAGCAACTGATGCGATCACTTTTTATTTATATGGATGAGATCATTTCTCTTTCGTTATAATATTACCGGAGAAAATTAAATGTCTATTTTTGTTGTTGGGTTATATTATATTGCAAAAGTACTTCGACGCCGGTAATTTAAAAATCAATTTCCACATCAAAAGTCAAAGCGTCATGTAAAATTAAAAATTCATGTTGTATAAATTTAATTTAAAATGACGGATTTAAACATCTGATTTTGTTATTCTTTGTGAGCGGTACATTCAGATATAATCTATTTTTTTTAATTTATGATAATATTTGAACGGTTAAAACTTAAAAGATAATATGTTATGCATGTTTTGACTTGTCAGCCGATTAAAAAATCACAGTAGGTAAAGTGTTATACATGCTATTCATCAACCAACAGTTCCATCCAGTTTGATATATTCTATTCAAATTTGTGCACATAATATTTGTACACATACACAATTTGATCTAATTATTAGTGTTGTGATCTAGAAGTAAATCATAGAATGATTGTTTTCTAAGTTTTGTTCATGTAATTGGATGATATATTTATCATTTTGTTCCTTGAGTATTTTATTACTTATAGATCATTCGGGTTGAGGACCTAGAATTGTGGAACTCTATACAGGAGTTAATAAATACTCTAAAGTGTCTCTAGTCTTGGTAATTAACAAGGATTAATTACCAGCATAAGATTAGCATTTGGATTAAATGATGATCATGTTCTGCAGATCATATGACAAGGTGTTGTCAATCTAATCAAATGGATACCTGATGGAGATCGGGGATTGGACGTGACCAAAATAAAACATTTAATATGGATTGTGTTTGTGTCATTAATGTTTTATTTGTGTCTTGAATTCTAAGGTATGAGATGATTGTTTCTCTCACATGAGAATACATATTCGTGGGTATTATCCAACGCTGTCAGTAACTAGCAGTTATACAGATTCTATCTCAGTATGTATCTCTCATGTGAAGGGATAGTAATTATCAAGAATACCAATGTCCCTCATGTAAATGAGTGATGATATCACTGGGCCCCTTGATTAAATAATACAAGCATGTGCACATATGATTAAGGAGTTAATCATAATTACTGAATTATTTCGGAATCAAGAAACGAGTAGATTTGCAAGGATGACACGTTCCTACCTTGGAATCATTCATGACATCATGAGACATGGAATTGACACGAGGACAATTGTTGCTTAGGGATCGTGATACAGTATGGTACTTATCATCTGTGTTATTTGGGTAACTACAATGCATATTGCTAGGTGCCGCTTGTAGTTTATGGAATCGAAAAGAGTTTTAGATTCCATTGCCATTTGACATAGATCCCACAGGGTCACACCAATAAGAAATTAATTAGAAATGCTCCTTAATTTATTTGACATGTATGACATGATAAATAAATTGGTTTCTCCACCAGAACATGAGAAATATAATTATTTGAAATAATTATATGATACTACAATTAATTAGATTAATTGTATTAATTCAAATAAGGAAAAATAGAACTTGGCCCAATAAAAAAATTCCAATGGCTGTTGTTAATTGTGGCCCATGTTTGTGAATTGTTTTCTTAAACTACCACGTTTTCTGAAAACTGCTGCGCAGTATTTCTTATTTTGACCATATTTCTCTCATACAAAGTTGGTTTTGAGTGTTCTATATCTTTCTGGAAAGGTAAGAGAAAAATCTAAAACTTTGCCGCTCTGGAGGAAAGCCAAAATCGAATTAAATCGTGGTCAAAAACGTGGTAGAACGTGATGATTATTTTGGACCGCCATGTTCTGAAAACTGCCGCACACGTTTCTTAGTTTGATCATATCTCCCTCATCTGAAGTCGGTTTTGAGAGTTCTATATCTTTCTGGAAAGATAAGAGTAATATCTAGAACTTTGTCTTCTGGAGGGAAGCCAAATTCGAATTAGATCATGGTAAAAAATGTAGAAGAATGTGGGGTTAGTTTTGAAAACTGAATTCACATTCCTCATTTGCTATATATATTTTCCCTCTCATTTCTTTTGAGAGTGATTTTCGTTTTAGAGTTGAAGTTCTGCCAAGAACTCTCTCTTTCTCTCTTGTTTCATATCTCATGTGTTGAGAAACCAAAACCCTAAAAGATTAAGATCTAGTTCTCTTGAAGGATGGGGATAAGGAGCAACCAAGTTAGTACTCGCTAGCAAGAGGAAATATTATTTGGTTTCTAATTAATTTCTTGGTGGATACCGTGGATGATTTCTAATTTGGAGTCTCATCTTGGTGCAAGATATTCTAGGCACGTACCATCAACCACCAAGGCGCTGCAAGGCATCAACCACCATTAGCATCAATAAGGAGGTGGAGGCTACAACCCTACATCTTAAGGACCTTCCTTTGTTGTTTGGAGACAATAACTAAATGTATGATATTTAATGATTTGAAAATTGATTTGGTTTTGATTTTCAATCACACATGATAATATCCTTTTGGTACTTTTCTATCAAAAATTTTTGAATTCCGCTGCCATAAGTACCTAAAACCCAACACTAAGCTGTATGAAATGGTGTGGATTAAAATGTTAGATCTAGGAGAAAAATAATATTGTAGGACCCACTTGCATGCATGCATCCTTCAGACTGATGTGTAGTTTTACCATAAATTTATTTAAAATCTTATATTTTTAAAATCTTATTTACCATACATGAATTTCAATGAATATTTGCACTTTGGCACATATCTTTGAGTTAGCGCAAATCAATTTACAATATATGTAGTTGATAATCTTTCTCGTATATCTCATCTTATTACTTATGAAAAAATGATTTAAAATGGATATATTACATTATCTCCAATTCTCCATTTGTTGTATATTAAGCCAGTAGATATCCTGATCCGCCGATAGCTTTGATTTAAAAGATGAAATTTCATATTGAATATCAGCTATCTCATCAAATAGTCTAATTCTATACATTCTTTTAGTGGTTTTTTACGTGTAGCAAGTCTAAATTTATTTAGATATGTACTCGCCACACGTACATCTTTCATATATAATTGTATCATTTTCTGATTGCCATGATTTTTTTCTATTTTTTAAAAATACATTTAAGGAATTTTAAATTGATTATGCCTTTCATTTCTTTCTATTTTTTATCGTTTAAGGAATGTTATCTTGTTATTTAATATGTTATTAATTGTTTTTGAGATTTTTTTTATGAAATATGTCCAAAAAAGTAAAAAAATATTTCATTTAATATTTTAAGGAATGTTATTCATTTAGAAAGATGTTATTTGTAATTTAGTCTAATTTTTTTATGAAATATGTCATTTTGTATTTGATTTTATTTGTTCTCTTACAAATATATCCATTGTAACGCACAAGTATGATAATAATTTTAGTATGTTCACTTCCTTCCGAGAATTAAAAGATTACGTCATGTATTAAAAATCTTTAATTTTTAATGCATGAATTTTGTATTAGATTTAATTGAATGGCTAGATATAGTTGCTGAGATGGAGATGCTTTAAGATCATAAAATCTGTTATATTCCCTAACGGTCCATGAAAACCAAATTGAATCAGTTGAAAGTTTTATGTGACTCACTTAAATATATTTCTTTAAGATCTCTGTGATCTGAATTGGAGATCTTAGTTGGTTCTACAAATGGTCTTTAAAGACTAATTTTGATGAATGATCATCAGTACAAATTATACTGTTTTTACACAATTATTTTGATATAAATTTTATTATTTACAAACAGAAAAGGTATTAATACCTTATCCTAAAAAAAAATATAAGGAGGTGTAAACGATCTAATTTGTACACTAGCCTAAAATTCATAAAGAGGGTTTATTCTACGTGACCGAAAAGGTTACTTTAATGCATAAATAATATATGGTCTGGTGTGAGAATAAAAGCTGCAAGTTTTTATGTGGAAAGGAATAGGAATTTTATATAATGTACTTCTTTTTCCAAATATAGAATAAATTCTCCCTTTTCAAAATTATTAACAAAATATTTGTGTGGATTTCACTTTTCTCTTCTCTTCCCCTCTCTCACTCTTTCCTGTTTACTCCTTTTATTCGTGTTTAAAAAATATAAGTGATTAGAAAAATGTAAAATTTTATTTGCTAAAATTAGAAAGCACATTATTAGCTTATATATAGAATCTGTCAACATATATGTTCTTTTATAAAATATTATAATACCTTAAAAAGATGCATCTAAATATCCAGTAGCATATTGATATAATCAATTATACTGTAACCAGTACTAAGAAAAATAACTAATTTTTAGAAAATAAGCACAATAAATATGCATTTTTTAATTCTGCTCCCCTTAGTCAAACAAAGCACATGTAAAATAAGATAAAATACTGTCATGTTTATATTAACAAAAAAATAAAATTATTCTATTTATAAAATAAGCAAATACACTGTTAAATTTGCAGCAGATACATCAACTATATATATAACTTAAAACAAATTAGTTTCTTTTTTTTTTTTTTTGCGAATTCACTTAGCTGTAAATCAACTTCACAATTACAACTACGGATAAATTAATTTATTTAATCTACAGCAAATACCATTAGTTAACTAATCTAATTCTTAATGAAATTGATTAATCAAATAAATTAATAACATGGGTGTTAACTTGTACTTTTTAAACTTAGAAGAACAGAAAACACAAGGTGACTTGGGAGAAAAGAGTACTTGCTGCGAATTACTGAAAAAATAAAGTAACTTAAATATTTTTTTCTGCATATTGTTCAATTCCTAGTGAAATTCTGTAGAAAGTAAAGTAACCTATGTGGGTACTTGCGTGAAGAGAGTAACACAATCGGAAAAGGAACTCATAAGAAACTCTAGTTTTTTCATCAAACCTTTAGAATCTCAATCAGGATGCCTAAGGGTTTTAAGCATAACATTTATGTTGAAAGATTCTACATATAAGCTAATATGCTTTTTCATTTAGCAATAAAATTTACCTTATTC